>PVKS010047163.1:0-12952 GCA_004027875.1 Aplodontia rufa | reverse complement strand
ATCCTTGAGCGCTTGCTCCCAACTTTCCCTGTGTGCTTCCTTCTGCCCCTCTGCCTAGTGAACATGTCCTGACCCACACTGCCCAGGCCAAGACGCATCTTCTCTATCAATTATAACAAAAGATAGTTACAAGGTGGCTAATTTGCTAACTCTACTTTTTATGAAACACTGTCACCTCAGGACATCTAGAAAGCTTAGATGTTGTGAAATGAAGTATGAAATTTGTGCACAATAAACACAACTACTTTACCAAAAAGCACATGTAGATCTGTGGCTATAATTGCAAACTGTCTTCTAGATACGGAGATACTAACAAAGAGCCCTTCCCCTCACCCTTCCTCCTTCCTCTTTATTCTAAGTCAGGTGTTCTAATCTACCTCCCCAATTCACCTCCTTGACTTCCTAGTCATTTCTTCTCCCCACTTACAGAGACCCTGATAACTGAAGAAAGAGACATTATTCAAAATCGGTACTTGCTTGCTATCATAATATATCGTGAGAGCTCTCTCAAAAAAAACTGCTCATATAGGTTCTAATCATCATCAAAACTGTTTTAGTTGAAACTGTCTAGTATATGCACCTATGGGCTCTCAAGTTCTCACTGATTGGACTGGCACCTATAGGTCTGAGCTGCCAAACTAGCACCCCATTCCAATGAAGCAAAACCATAAGAAGCTCCAATTACCCCTATAAAAATAATATGGATGATCTTCAAGATACACCCTGTTTCTGAAAGTGAGGAAAAGGGGAAACAACTGTCCTCCTCAACCTCACAACTCTCCACCCAAGGACTCCATGGCCAGGGCCCTAGATGAAAACCAAAGAAATTGTATCAACATTTTGATTAGTAACTCAATCAAAGAGTTGAAAGAAGAATTAAGGAAAGAGATCAGAGAACAATTTCAAGAGAGAGCAATTACATGAGATGAAAGATCAGCTCTATGAAGAATTAGACATCCTGAAAAGATATGTAGCAGAGCTATCAGGATTGAAAAACACAGTCAACCAAATCAAATCATCACTGGAAGATACTAACACCAGATTAAACTCCACTGAAAATAGAACTTCAGTTCTTGAAGAATGTACATCAGACAACAAAGATATGCTAAGCAATGTCGAGTTCAAGGAGGATAGAAAAGAGAAGAAACTTACAAAATATGACCAAAACTTCCAAATAATATTTGACAAGATGAGGAAAAATAATCTGAGAGTCATTGAACTGGATGAAAACTCCGAACAGCAAACAAGAGGCATCAAGAATCTGTTAAGTGAAATCATAAATGAGAACTTCCCTCACTTTACCATTGACCCAGAATATCACATCCAAGATGCTTATAGAACACCAAACAGGCCTAATCAAATGAGAAATTCACCAAGACATATCATATACAAAATGAAGAACAGAGAAATTAAAGAGAGAATTCTAAAAGCAGCTAGAGAAAAGCCCCAAATCACATTCAGAGGCAAACTAATTAGGATCACTATGAATCTTTCAGATCAAACAATGAAGGCCAAAAGAGCTTGGAACAATATTTTTAAAGCTTTGAAAAATAGCAATTTTTAGGCAAAAATAATATACCCTGCAAAACTCAGCTTTAGATGTGAAAGGGAAATTAAACGCTTCAATGATAAACTCAAGTTAGCAAGATACATGAACACAAATCCTGCACTACAGAATATTCTCAAGGATATTGTTCATTCAGAAGAAAATGCTAATAATACCCTAAACCTTTAAACAAGGGTGAGTCAATAACCGCATTACACAGCAAATGACTTCCAAGATGACTGAAAACTCTGTAATAGTCACAAAGTCTGAGACTCGGTTTTCCATATCCTAACTCTCAATGTGAATGGTCTCAATGCCCCAATTAAAAGACACAGACTGGCTCACTGGATCAATAAACAAAATCCAACAATATGTTGTCTAAAGGAGACACACTTAACACTCAAAAATAGACACAGACTGAAAGTGAAAGGTTGGTAAAATGAAGTTGCTTAGACTAGCTTTGAAATTTTTATTCTCCAGTTTTAGTATCCCAAGTTGCAGGGATTATAGGTGTGCAGCACTGTGCCTGGTAGGTAACTTTAATCTTTTTGAGTAAAAATTTCAGTCAATCATAGATTTTTTTTTTCCACCAAGCACTGAATCCTGGGGCACTCAACCACAGACCCACATTCTCAGCCCTTTTTATTTATTTATTTTTTATTTTGAGATGCAGTTTCACTAAATTGTTCAGTGCCTCGATAATTTGCTGAAGCTGATTTTGAACTTTTCATCTTCCGCTTCAGCTTCCAGAGCCACTGGAATTATTGGTGTGTGCCATCATGCCTGGTATAGATCTCTAATTTTAAAGGAAAAGAAATAGTATTACTATTCTACCTCAATAGCAAAGTGATCTATATTTGTTGAAATTTTTTGAAAGACAGTATAACTACATTCTTCCTTTATGTTCTTAGATCTCTTGATTTATATTTTAATTTTTATAAATCTGCCCAAATCTGACTTTTTGTGCATGTATCTACCTACGTACCTATCTGCCTACCCATCTATCTATCTCAGCCTTATATTCTCACCTGTGAGGGCACAAAAAGCAATGTCATATCATTACTGTTCCAGGGTTACCCAGTTGTGTTATGGATATTATTTAGTCCAACTCCTGAACAATTCTCAAATGATGCTTAATTTTAGAGTTAATTTTTATATCAAGGCTCTACTTTAATTTATATTAAATTCAATCCTTGTTTTTAACATTTTAGAAAGTTAACCTCTCTTGCTGCCTCTCTAGAAAAGTTATAATCCAACTTTTACTTTTGCAATTTTATACAAATATGCAATATATATGAATTTGATACTTCGATATCTAATGTCAATGATAAAATTAAAATTTTGATGTGAAAATGAGAAATCTGTAAAATTTATAATAGCTGCTATGTGCCATATGATTGTAAAAAAGAAAAACTAAAAATTATTTTGATTAAATAAGTGTTTGCTTTTTTGATGTCATGTAATGAGTTGTGTCAATTTTTAAAATATCTACATAACTCAATGAAACAGTGTTTTCTAAATTTCTAATGAATACTATGATAAAATCATGCAAAAAATTCAAAATACAATGGTGTCCTTAAAAATCCTGTCATTAAAAAAATATTTCAAATCCTTTGTAGACAGGATTTTACATTCCACTCCACAGCTAACTTTCAACAATCTACTGCTTATTTATCTTCAGTGTATCAAAGTAGATTTTCCACAGTTATCTAGACAAGTTATTAAAACACTCCTCTTTTTCCAACTATTTATCTTTGGGGGATCAGAATTGTTTTTATACATTTTAAACTCAATAATATATGTTCAGAAGTTAAATGCAGAATTAGAAATATATTTATTTATAGCAGCTTAGTTTATAATAACTAATCTATGAAACCAACCTAGAAACCTATTGCTGGATGAATGGATTCATAAATGGTGATACATATACATAATGGAGTTCTACTCAACTGTTAGATAGAATGATATCCTGCCTTTTGCAGCCAAATGGATGGAAATGGAAAAAATTATGCTGAGTGAAATATCCCAAAATCAGAGACTTAAGGTCTAAATGTTTTCTCTCATACATGGAAGGTAGTATAAAACCTATGACAGGATGATTGTCAGCTGAATTTATTAAACTCAGCACATAAGCTAGGTGAACCATACCTATGAAGGTGGGAGGAGATTGGAGGGAGGCAGGAAGAGGAGGGAGGGATAAGGGAGATTATCAATACAACAGGGAATACTCAAATCCCATTAGAAGCCTAGCTGTACACAGGCAGGCATAGAAACTCAGAAATCAGTGGATTAATACACTTATAAAGGTGAACTGGGGAATCATGGTAGGCATGAATGATATGGCTGCAGGAAGTGGATCACTGGGGGCATGCTAGGATTTTTATTTTGTTCCTGGTGGGCGGAACTTTCTCTCTATTTCCTGGATGTCCAAAACTAGCTACCTTCCTCTGCCATCAACCTCTAAAACTGAGCCAAAATAACCTTTTTCTTTTTCTTCTCTAAGTTGTTCTTGTCAACTCTTCTGGAAACAGTGATGTAATTCTATCTAAAGCAATATTTCAATAATAACCAGATAATAAAGTGATTTTCCAAAACTAAAAAGTAGCAATTAACATGAAGAAATATATCATGCTTCAACTAATGTGATGATACCCCTCATAAAAATAATTTTTTTCTTATTGTCATTATTTTTCTTCCAAAAATATTTATGTTAACATGTAATGAGTTTATCACGGCTACTTTAAATCAAGTTGCATATTTTTTCAAATTATTGAGTTTAATTTTAATCCAGTAAATACCTACTCAAACTAGATAAATGAAATCACTTTTTGGTCTACAATAATTTTTAAATCTTTAAAGGTTTCCTAATGCCAAAGCACTTTTGTCTTCATACTTTAGCACTATAATTTTCATTCTGTTTCTATGTCTACATACTTACTGTCCATACTATTCATAGTCCATACTGAACCTGGAAGAATCTTCCAGAGATATACCAATATCATTCTCAATCAATTTATTTTTTATCATTAAAGAATTTCAAATCCAGGTAAGATGTAATGTCATACAACCTAATGCATTTGTAGAGATGTGTTGGGAAGGAGTGGGCAGAGGGATAAGGGTGGGTAATTGGGGGGAATCTTGGGGGTAAATCTAATTTTCAGAATTTATATATATATTATATTATTTCATTAGAAGTTTATTTGTTCAACAAATAAATTTCTGAAAAAAATAATAACATGTAAACAATGTTCTTTGGAAATCATAGTTTAATGTTTCTAAAGGGAATGTGCTTCAGCTTTTGAGTTAATAAGATTTTTTGGAAGCTTATAATTTATATCTTGTGCCATTTATTTATTTGACTTTTATTAGATTTTGTCCTTTCTATTTTTAAATCTATGTGTTTCCTATAATCTTCACCTTTATGTTTCTAACCCCAAAGCTTTCTCTGAATTACAAAATAACAATGACTTGAAAATGGTAACACAAAGCACGGCTTCCTTTAAGTCATTACGAACAAACTTCCATGTCGATTCCTTCAAGGTTTTTAATGCACAAAATTTATATGGAATATTAATGTACTGTTTACAAATAATTATAAAATAAACACATGTGAATTCAGCACCCACATCAAGAAAACATCTTTTGAAATCTAGGAACCCTCATCTCCCATTTCCCCAATCACAACTTAATTGCAATAATAGCAGTCACTGTAAAGTTTCCCTCCAATTCATTATATGCTTTGTTCTGTGTAGTTTCCTTGTCTCTGTGCACTTGCCTTCTTTGAATAAATGCAAATTTCCTTTAATATTCAGTTTATGTCCCTTGATTTGGAATACAAACACACACACACACACGTACATTCTTATTTTCTTTTTAATTATTTACTATAAATAGCAATGCTTTTTTTGACTAAATAATTAAAATTTAATATTAATTGATACTTTCACCATAATACTGGAAATGTAAAGTATTTCATCATTTTAGAAAATCCTTAGCAAATAACTTTTTAAATAGTTTTCTACTTCATTCTTATTTTAAATTAAATATATGTTTATTTTAAAGTCTATAGATTTTATTAATTATCCTCCATGACTTTTAAATTCTCATATATATGTATAATACATAACTAGTAATTATTATAAATATATAGTATATATTAATAATTCACTGTCATAACTGTCTAATTTGATATTAGTCTATTTTATCTTTTTTCTTTCTCATATTCTTAGTCTTAAAATTTCTGCATGTTTTTATTTAACCTAATTCACCATTTTACAGTTCCTACTTTATTATTGAAATTTCCAACTTTAACTTCACTCCCCTGAACATATAATTATAGCTGCATTAACATCTTTTTCTTTTCTTTAAAAAAAAATGTTGTTTCGATTGTCCCAATGTCAAATGGTCCTTTTTCTTTATTTCCTTAGTACTTTTGAGTATATGCCAAATGTGGTATGTAGAACAACTATTTTGAGTGTCTTTAAACACTTAAATTAGATTTTTTTCTTCATGTGATTGCTCTTTTCTTTTGCCAGTATGATAAATCTAGTCAAAATTCAGAAATTTATAGCAATCTCTGAATTTGAATTTTTCTCAGCCTCTCAATAGTAGCCATTCTTCATGCAATATTTGCTGTAATTCTAATTCCTTTCTAATGCTTTGGTATACTTGCAACCTTTAGAGTTGTGACTCAAACTGGGTTTTCACACCGCCTGGGTCCCTAGGTTCCAACCTGTGATTCATTACCTGTTCAAGAATAGCCAATGGTAACAAAACCATAGATGTTCTGTTGGGAACAACCAAGCTTCCAAAGCCAAAGCAGACCTAAATACATTAGATTTCCTTTTTCCTTCTAGATAGCTCAACAATTCTGCATAGATTCTACTGCAGTTAGGGCAAATTTTAAATGATTGCTTTCAATAAATTTCACAGTGCTAAAATATTTACATGTAAAGCTAGTTGGAATTATTTTTAGAGGCAAAGTCTGACATTATCAGAAGAATGAGTCTTACATTTATTACCATGAAAAATGTTATTTAACATTGTGTCATTTGGGCTGGAGCAGTGGCTCAATGGTTACGGCGCTTGCCTAGCATGCGCAAGTACCTGAGTTCAAATCCCAGCACCACGTATACAGTGAAGTGTTGTAGCAAAGAAAGTCACATGAAAAACTAAATAAAATTGATTCTCTCTTTCTCTCTCTCTCTCACCGTCCCTTTTTCTAAAAAGAAAAAAATGTGTCATTTGTGAAGTGTTTTCACATTAAGCTTCTAAAATCAACCATTAAAAATGTCTCAGTAAATCAAGCTTTAAAAATATTCTTGATTATTTGTGACAGTACTGTTTCACTTGAACATATAGTTCTTTTGTTTGTATTGTTCTTGAAACTCTTACATTGTAATTTGTTAGTTCAAATGATTAAAAAAGTATTTTAAACAGACATAAAGTAAAGTTTAATGAATTCCTACATAGTAAAAGAGAATGTACCGTACACTGCAAATAAAAAAGTTTATATCTATAAACATGACTATTTTCCCTCAAAACATGGAGTTATGGCATAAAAGAGATAGGCTCTAATATTAAGGAATTATTAAATGTGGACTGTGACTGTTTCAGATATCTTGGGACCACAGTTCAGACCAATATCATTTTCTTATCTATAAAATCACTGGAAGAGATTAATTAGTACTGATATGGCAAGGGATACTCATTCTATTAGGAGAGTTCTTGAAAAAGTGATTTGGGTGCAGTGACTCACATAGAAGGTCAATTATTCTACTATTTTTTAACACAGATATTGAATCCCTATCATGTACCAGGCATAATACTCCTGATACAGACAATATCTAATGAGAATGAAGTGATTACTATTATAATAGTGACTGCAATAACAATGTTCTTCCATTGGTATTAAACTACACAGCCTTAAAAAAGATTGAAATATTCCCTTTAATGCAGATGAAGCTAAAAGGCATTATACTGCGTGAACTACACCAGGCACAGAAAAAAAATACATTGTATTTGTCACTTATGTGTGGAATCTAAAAATGTTGAAATAGTATAAGTGGAGAGTAGAATGGCAGTTATCAAAGGCTGGGGTGGGATGTAAGAATAAGTGATGGGAATAAAGATCTGAGTCAAAGGGCAAAAAAATTTTGTTAGAAGGTATAAGTTTTAGTGATCCATTGTACAGCATGGTGACCATAATTAATTACATTGTATCTTTTTTCATTTTCTAAAACAGTGGAATTTATGATCTTACCATAAAATATGATAAATATGGGAGGTAATGACTATATTACCTTGAATTCATTATTTCAATATATACATATGTATGTAAAAAGATCAGATTCAATCTCATAAAATGTATAATTATTATCCATTATTTACCTTTTTAAAGAAAATGTAATCAAAAATTTTTTTTAAAGAGAAAGAGGGAGAGAGTATGTGAGAGAGAGAAAGGGGAAAGAAGAGACAATCAACTTTATTTAATTTCCATCTGTTTTTTTGTTAGTCTGACACTTATTTGTATATGTGGTGCTGTGGTTCAAACCTGGGTCCTTGTGGATGACAGGCTAGCACACCAACGGCTGAGCCACTGATTCAGCCCTCAAGAAATGTTTTAATGGTCCTATCAAGATATGGCATCTAGTGACCTATAAAAATTAGCACATGCTCAGTTGTAATCCAGAGATAAAAGATGAAGGGACAGTGCTGAGATAAAGAATTTTCAGGTAGCAAAATTGTCCAAAATAGCTCAAAATTGTTGGTTATTATAATATTGATACTGAGATATTGCAGTGAAGTGAAAGAATAAGCAATAATTGGGCAAACACAATTTATAAATTTCATAGGTGTCTGATGTTCAGTGCTCTGAAGAGGCAGATTGTGTTTGTCCAGGATATCTGCAAAGAAGCAGCTGTTATTTGATCAGGGACACGTACATAGAATAAAAGAGAAATACTTTTCTTTTATTCTGGGAGTATTTCATCAACTTTATTTTAATGAAGCAAATGGAGTGTTTTCTCAGTATCTAACGTGTCAACTATAGCTAATTGTTAAATAATGAGCATGAGTATTAAATATTTGATTTTTCAATAAAATGAAATCAACGTATAATCAATTAAAATACCATAACTGCTGTTATATGGGGATAATTGAAATAGGAAGACCTGGCTTTATAACCAAACAAGAAATATCTATTCCAGCAGTTACTTCCTTGAAAAATAAACTTATATCTGGAACAATACTCTGTCAATATGAAAGGTTCTTCTACCCTTATCTAAAAACAGGAACAGGGATGTGACTTCATGAGGCTCCAAGAGAAGGAATCACAATTGATTGTTTTCAGTGATTATGAGCTTGATAGGAAAGAGAGCGAGGAAGTGAAGAAATGAAAAAAGAAAGCAAAGAAAGAAAAGAAATAAAGAAAAGGCAGACCAGTCACATACAATGCAGGAATATATTATGAATCTCTCTGTACTTTTGAACTAATACATAATTTTCCATATTAAAATAATTTCCTGTAATCTTTTGGTATTTGTCTATGACAAATCAAATTATGACTATCAATTTTAGATTATGTAATTTACAGATCAAATCTAAATTTAAAAATTTTCAAATTCTTTCAAGATATATTGCAACAAAGCAAATCATTGAGAGGTAATGGTTTTAGTCAAACAACTATTTAATCTAAGAATATTACATGGTATGTATTTAGATTCTATTGAAATAAAAACACACCTTATACTATGTAGTCAATTTTATTTCATTCCTTAAAATTTAAAGAAAAGTGTCAATCCTCCAACATCAAACTCCAGTGATTTTAACAGTTCTGCTTTTGATTCAATGATTTTGAACCAGATTTATCTAAAATAGTGTAATTTCATGATTCACTTTCCATTTTTTCAGAATTATATAAAATGCATTTAAACTTTATTGGTTATTATGGAATATTTTCAGCAGTACTGTTTAATATTTAAGTTTTCTGAAAATTCAAGAAGTGAATACTTGTATTTAAAATAAAATTATTTTGTTTCAAAAAATGATGTAAATTTCAAGTATTATTATCCATCTGATCAATTCATAGAGAATGTGAATGTGAGAAAGTATATTTGAGACACTCTCAGAATGGCACATTTAGTTGGCTGAGTCCAGGACCTTTGGATTTTTATACCAGAAACAGGTATACAAGCCGTCTTTCAGTATAAAGGCAGTTTTATATTTTGGACTAGGTTTTAGTATTAGAAACCTCTTTTCAACACGACAGTGATTTGCATAGTTACTTTTTTTTCCTGAAACTTTTTCTCTTTCACTTAGTTAAGAGTGAAAGTGGGGTTTTTGTTTTTGTTTTTCTGTTGCTTTTTTTTTTCCTGAAAAAAATATGCTGGGGCAGTTTTATTTAACAAAATAAGGTAATTTAACCACAAATAGGTGCTGAACTTCATTCCACAGTACATGTTTCACATCAATTGTCTATGTATTAATGGTAGGCCATTTCACATTTCACATACAGGTGGCAGAGCAAGTTTGAGGACCATTGAACACAGCTAATTTTGCTAATGCATCACAATTACAGAAACACCTGTGCTAAATAACCTGGTCATATTTCCATGAAAATGAATAGTGTTCAATAACCTTCAAAATATCTTATTTCATGCTGATTCACATATTCCCTAGGCATTTTCTGTAACATTGCTTCTATAACAATATATCATATTTTCAAAAGGAAAAACACAATTAGATTCCATATATGTATTTGAATACTTTCTACTTCATATTAATTTTACTAAGTAATTTATCTTGATGCTACCATAAATACTCTATTATTTTCTATTAGACAGCAAAAGGATATAATTTGTTTTAATACATCAATCCAGATATGCTCATTCTGCTTGTATAGGACTTGCACACTGTTAAATTGAACAGATAGACTATCAGTGACTAGGAATGACTTAAATCACAACTTACTATTTTAATGTTTCAAAAGTAATCCATGCCTGATGATGTGTTAAATAATCAAAGCTTTAAGCTGAGAGCAACAGGTCAGTGATGTACATTTGTGCTTCTGAAATCTTTATCACTTTATATTATTGCAAAACAAGACAAAAATCCATAACCAACAGCACTATTGATATTTGACATGAAGAATTACTTGTAAACATTCAAATAGGAGGCAAAGTTGATACTGTATGCTTTAGATTTGGGTATCTAGAGACAGTTGTGGTGATTCAATTTGGTAAATGTCCAATTGATGAAATTCATTGAAGAAAATCATTGACAAATATATATGAGGAGATCTTCTTGGTATTTAAAAACAAATTAAAATTATGAAGAATATAAAATTATCTGTATCATTCTGTACAACAGATGTGGAAAGATTTGGCAATATGCTATAAGTATGCCAATGTGTATGCCTGGCTTCTAGGAGGTTTCCAAGCATATACAATCATCTATCCGACAGAATGAATGAATGTGTGCTGTAAGCAAACTCCTTTAAGGCATGAAGGAAATTATTTTCTGTAGGAGGACATCAAATTCTCATGTTGCTTGCAAAACAAAAAAAATGTTTTCAATTTGATTGAAAAAACTTTGCTTAATATCTACATTTATCTTATGTTCTGGCACAAAACGTAGCCTGGAAATACAATATAATTAGCTATAACCTTGTGATCAGGAAATAAGTAAGATATCAATGACTATTCAAGGAATTACAAATAGGGTAAAAAAAGATAAAAATTAAATTATCAAAGTAGCGAATGAACTTATAAGTTATTTATAACCTGTAATTTAAAGTTATTAAAAGTAATAGTTATCATATATAAATTGATAATTTATGAAAAGTTCATCTCTAAGTGTTAATACATGCATATCTTTATTAATTTTTATAACATCAACAATTATCAAATAACATTTAGATTTAATATGTAGTTTTATAAATGCATAATTGATTTATGTATTTAAATTTTTTATGAAGGATTTGAGTTATTTTACAATCACAAATGCTTATAAAGTAACAATGTCTATGCATTTGTTCCTAAGTCAGAGTTATCCCTACATTACCCACACACCAATCTCTTAATTCTTGTTCATTTCACCCCTGCAAATACTATACATATACAGATTATGAATTTTCCAGAATTAAATGATTACATAACTATTATTTGACTTATTTGTGGGTAAAAGACTATACTACATTGTTGATTATCTTCCTAGATCCTTCCTTATCCTCTGTCCTTTTCCCCCTGTCTCTTTCCTCCTATCTCAACCCCCTACATGTATATAGTTCCCCTAGTTTATGTGTTGTTATGCCTTTGCCAGGTCTATACATGAGTTTGACAACCTTTCACTCAAACCAGGGTTTAGACTCCAAAACTGAGAGAAAACATTTGACCCTTGAACCTGTGGGTTTGACTAACATCACTCAGCATGATTTCTTCCATTGTAATGAATTCATGAATATACCTTCAAAGGTTGCAATATTGTTGTTTCTAATAGTGAGTAGAACTATGTATATACCAATATACCATATACCAGAGCTCTTGATTTTGAATTCATTCATCATCCAGTGAGGGAAATCTGGGTTGATTCCATAATTTAGCTGTTGCAAATTGAGCTGCTATGAACATTGATATTGTGGTGTTGCTGTAATGTGCTAATTCTAATTCCTCTGGGAAAACACTCAGAAGAGGTCTAACTGGTTCATACAGTGGATCCAACCCATATTTTTTCGAGGGGTCTCCACATTGCTTTCCAGAGCAGCTGTACTAGTCTGCAGTTCCACCAACAGTGTACTAGTGTTCCTATCTCCCCAAACGCCTCCAGCATGTGTTATTGATTACATTCTTCATTTTGCCAATATGCCTGGAGTAAAATGAAATCTTAATGCAGTTTTGATTTTTATTCTCTCATTACTAGTGATTTAGAACATTTTCTCATGTAGTCATTGACTTGCTCAATTCCTCTGTTGAGAAGTTTCTGTTTAGTTCTCTGGCACATTTATTGATTGGATTGTTTGTGTTTTTGATACCAAGTTTTTTAAATTCATTGTAAATTTTGGATATTAGTCTCCTGTTGGAGGAATCACAGGCCATGATTAATTCTCATTCTGTAGGTTCTCTCTTGATAGTTTTGCCAAATCCTTGGCAGAGCAAAAGCTTTTTAGTTTAATGATATCCACTCATTGATTCTTGACTTTAATTATTTTGCTTTGGGAGTCCTGTTGAAAGAATCATTGCCTATTCCCATATGCTATAGTGTTGGGAGCTGTATTGCCCCCCTGGGGGCCGATCAGGACGGGGGTGAGTGCTGACGGCTGGAACCCGGGTCCCCCCTCGTCCGGGGACCCCTTCCCTCCCAGCCGGGGAAACGAGGCAACCACGCGCAGCTGATGGCAGCTCAGAATCC
>PVKS010047162.1:0-12947 GCA_004027875.1 Aplodontia rufa | reverse complement strand
TATAGCCACTTCTTCCTTTAAAGGCTTTTTGAAAAAAATAGTGCATTTTCATTATATAGAATAATGGATTTCGTTGCAACATATTCATACATGTTATTTTAGTTAGCTTTTTCATTGCTGTGACCAAAAAACCTGATAAGAACAAGTTTAAAGGAGGAAATGTTTATTTTGACTTACAGTTTCAGTCCATGATGGGCCAACTCCATAGCTCTGGATTTCAGGTGAAGCAGAACAGCATGGCTGTAAGTCATGGCAAAGGAGAGGATGTGGTAACCAGAAACACAGACAACTCTGCTGACCAGGGACAAAATATTAATCCTGAAGTTACACCTCCAGCGACCTACTTTGTCTAGCCAGCCACATCTTGTTTGGTTACACTTATTACCTGGTAGTTCTTTCAGATTATTAATCCATCAAATGGATTAATTTACTAATTATGTTATAGTTCTCATAATCTAATCTTGAGCTTTCAGGGACTACTTTGTATCCAAACCACAGCACCCTAGATTTCACATATGAGGCAAAACATGAGGTACTTGTCTTTTGGAGTCCTGATTATTTTGTTTAATATTATGGTTTCTGGTTCCATCTGTTTTCCTGAAAATGGTGTGATTTCTTTCTTCTTTATGCCTTAATAATATTCCATTGTGTATTTATCACATTTTGTTTATCCATTCATCTGCTCACTGGCACCTAGACTGCCTCTGTAACTTATCTGTTGTGAATAGTCCTGCAGAAATCACGGATATGCAGATATCTCTGTAGAATGCTGACTTCAATTACTTCAGGAATATACTCAGGAGGGTTATTGCTGGATCATATAGTAGTTCATACTGTTTTCCATACTGACTATCCTAATTTATATTTCCACCAACAGTGTATAGGGCATTCTTTCCCCCTGTATACTTGCCAGAATTTATTGGTTTTCATATTCTTTTTTATTTAAAGAGAGAAAGACAGTGAGAGACACACAGAGAGAGACAGAGAGAATCAATTTTTATTTAGTTTTTCACATGGCTTTCGTTGCTCTGACAATTAGTTGTGTACTGGGTGCTGGGGTTTGAATCAGTGTACTTGCACATGCTGGGCAAGCACTGTAACCACCAAGCCAGCACTCCAGCCCCAGTTTTCATATTCTTAATAGCCATTCTGAGCGGAGTGAAATGGAATTTCAGTGTACTTTTGATTTGCAGTTACCTATTGGCTAAAGATGTTGACCATATTTTGTATAATTATTGTCCATTCATATTTACTCTTTGTGAAGTGTCTGTTTAGTGTATTAGTCCATGTATTGATTGTGTTATTTGTTTTGGGTGTAAAGTTTTTGAGTTCTTTATATATTCTGATTATTAATTTTCTTCTGGAAAACTAGCTGGCAAAGATTTTTCTTCCCATTTAGTCGGCTGTTAATTGTTTCTTTTGTTATGCAGAATTTTAAAATTTGATACAGCCCCATTTGTTGATTCTTGCTGTAATTTCCTGAATATTATCCTATTAAGGAAGTTGTTGCCTTTGTCCATGTCTTGAAGTGTTTCTCCTATTTTCTTCAAGCAGTTGCAAAGTTCTAGTCTTGTACTTAAGTCTTTGATCCATTTTGAGTTGACCTTTCTAAGGTGAGTGAGTCATATCTAGTTTGAATCTTCTGTGTATGGATATCTGATTTTTACAGTACCATTTGTTAAGGAGGGTGTCATTTCTCCAACATGTTTTTGGCACCTTCATCAAAATTTACATGCCTATTAGCTGCATGGGTGTATTTCTGTGTCCTCTATTCTATTCCATAGGTCTACATATCGTTTTATGCCAGTACCATGTATTTTACAAAGAAAAACTCAGATTTCAATGGATTCACAGTTAACTTTTACCAGACCTTTAAAGAAGAAGTAATACCAATGTTTCTCAACTATGTCATGAAATAGGGAAGGAGTGCTTCCAAACAAGTATCACTCTGATACCACAACTGGATAAGATACAATAAAGACAGGAAAATAATGACCAATATCCTTGATGAAAATACCACAACTGTATAAGTTACAACAAAGAGAGGAAACTAATGACCAATATCCCTCATGAAAATATACAAAAATCCTCAAGATTGTACTTACAAACCAAATTGAACATCATATTAAAAAACATTATACATCATGATCAAGTTGGTGTCATTCCAGAAGCACAACGATAGTTGGCATGTTATATCAATAAACAGAGTACACTACATGAATAAAATCAGGGATAAAAAAATCACATGATCATCTCAATAGATGCAAAAAAGCCTTTGACAAAATTTAGCAATTTTTCATGATAAAAAACCTGAAGGAACTAAGTGTAGAGGAACTAACTGCAACATAATAAAGGCTATATATGGCAAACCCAAAGCGAATACTATACTGAAAAGGAAAAATCAGAAACAAGACCAGGATATCCACTCTTACCACTTCTATCCAGTATAGTACTTGAAATTTTATTCTGGGCAATTACACAAGAGAAAAAATAAAAGAGATACAAATAGGAAAGGAAGAAGTCAAATTATCTCTATTTTCAGATGATATGATCTTGTAGTTAGAGGACCCTAAAAACTCCACCTGAAGATTTATAGATCTGATAAACAAATACAGCTATATGGCAGGATACAATAATAAGTAGCTTTTCTATACATGGATAATGAAGTCATTGAGAAAACAAAGAAGAAATAATTTCACTCACAATAGCTTCAAAAATATCTAGAAATAAATCTAACCAAGGAGGTGAAAGACCTCTACAATGAAAATTACTGAACACAGAAAGTAATCAGAGAAGACACTAGAAAATGGAAAGACCTCCCACATTCGTGCTTAACATTGCTTTTGATAATATGGCCATTTTAACAATCTACAAATTCAATGCAGTCTCCATCAAATACCAACGACATTCTACAAACTAGAAAAAAAAACTTTTCCAGCATTATTAGAATGTTACTCTCCAAATTATTTTGTTCTTATTTGAGTCAGATGATCATTTGATTTCTTTTTTTATTAAGGAGTTGAGTTGTTATGTGATCATCAATGCTTATATAGTTAAAATATGATATGCATTTGATCCTAATCCAGTCACCCTCACATTGCCCACACCCATCTCTTGATTCTTCTGTGTTTCCCCCATAACAAATATAAATGTCCATATATCTATGTAAAATTTACATATATATGTAAAATTGAGAATTTTTCAGAATTGAATGATTGCATAAATATTATTTGGCTTCTAAGGGGGATAAAGAATATGCTATATTATTGATTGTATCCCTACATCCCTCCCTATCTCCTCCATCCACCTTGACCCCCCCCCACCCTACATATCTAAGGTTCCCTTAGATTATGTGTTGCTACACCTTTAGTGGGTCTAGTATAAGAGCTTGATTACCTTTCACCCAAGCCTGGGCTCTGTTGTAGCCTCCATAATGAGGGAAAGCATTTGACCCTTGAGTCTCTGGATTTGGCTCGTTTTCACTTGGCATAATTTCTTCCATTGCCATCCATTTACCTTCAAAGGCCGCAATATTGTTGTTTCTACTAGTTGAGTAGAATTCCTCTGTGTGTGTGTGTGTGTGTGTGTCTAATCACAGTTTTTGGATCCATTCATCCAGTTATGGGTATCTGGGTTGATCTGTAATTTAGCTATTATAAATTGAACTGCTATGAACATTGATTTTGCTGTGTCACTGTTATGTGCTGATTTTAACTCCTCTAGGAAATCACACAGAAGAGGGATAGCTGGGTCATAGGGTAGATCCATCCCTAGTTTTGTGAGGAATTTCCACTCTCCTTTCCAGAGCAGCTGTACCAGTCTGCAGTTCCACCAACAGAATGCTAATGTTCTTATCTCCCCACAACCCCTCCTGCATTTGTTACTTTTATATTCTTCATTTTTGCCAATCTGACTGGAGTAAGGTGAAATCTTAAAGTAGTTTTGATTTGCATTGCTCTGATTACTAGTGATTTAGAACACTTTATCATGTATTCATTGATTTGCTCAGTTTCCTTTGTTGAGAAGTTTCTGTTTAGCTCTCTGGCCCATTTATTAATTATATTATGTTTTTGATAGTGTTTTTTAATTCTTTATAAATTTGGAATATTTGTCCCCTGTTGGCGGAATCAGAGGCCATGATTATTTCCCATTCTGTAGGTTCTCTCTTGACATTTTGACCAAATCCTTGGGTGAGCAGAAGCATTTTGATTTAACAGCATCCCACTAATTAAGTCTTGACTTTTATTCTTTCACTTTGACTTCTTAAGTCTAATTATTAGAATGATATATCCTATTTTTCCTGCCAGGAACTTAATAAAAAGTCCTAAGGCATTGTTATTGTTTTCTCTGCTATCCCTAGCTAAGTCCCAATAGTATAGGCCTCATCTTAGTAGTAGGCCCTGTATATCATGGTTCCTCAGTAATTTTCAGCACTATTTTATCAAAAGATTCATGATCATTGAAATTTAATTACTCTGATTTTGTCAGATGATTATAATATGAGTTTTATTATCACAAGTTGCATACATGATCAAAATTATGATTAAATAATCTGCAATGAAAATGATAGGCACTTATGTGCAGTTAAGTGATAAGAACTATTAATTTGGCATAGGAGACACAGTCAATTGCAAGAAACATTTGTGCTTTGGAGCACTGAAAACAATACAGAATCCCTAGCCAAACAATGCCCTTTCTCATTTATGTGTCACAAGTATTATTTGGATTGACAATTGAGAAGCATTAAATATGCAGATTAGTTCCCATGTTCTATAGAATGGTTGTTGGAAAGTATACTTTCCAAAGCTTCTATGCTGACTTTTTAGTATTTTATTATCGACAGTTTTGTTTTTAACCTTAGATTTCACATTTTCAGTTCTATTTGTGTTTTCCTTCGAAAACTGCTCTATATACCCTATATGAGTATATCTTGTGAAAATGATAGCTCATATCTAAAATTTAGAAGAATTTTTAAAATATAGAATTTTGGATAAAAACTTTTAATAAGTACAACTGTATAACATTGTTGACTTTAAAAGTCTTGAGAAATATTGTTCATTACGATTTTATCGTGCAGCTCTTTACTTTTTCTTCGATATTGATGTGTTTGTAGATGATAGGGGCCAACAGTATACAAGATTTTATACTTTCATTCAGACTTTGAAGATCATTTGGATTGTCTTGGTGGGGAGGGATTGACCCTGAGCTATTCATAACTTATTTTTAAAAACCATGTAATTTTAGAATAAGTGATTCCCTTTGAAAATATGAGTTCTGATAGTGATGGCTTTACATCTATCCATCAGTGTTACCTACCTAGGATAAATAATTTGAATTTCTGGCTTCCTTTGCTGTAAAGGAAAGCTGTGGTGTCTTCCTTTAAAACTCTAGGCTTCTGTGATTCTAAACTGTTTGATTTATTTCTGTATTTGGTTTGGACATGACGAATGATGGGCATTCTTGAGTTTATTTACATCTACTTTAGTGATCCCTAATGACAGTGAAACTTCTGAATTTTTTGCCTTAATTTTATTCTTGCCTGCAATTAAATGTCAAGCACAAAACTGTATATGTTTTATACAAATACTTGCTGTATAATAAAAGCAGGAGGTGTGTTTTTTATATTTTCAGTAATTTGAATCCCCTAGGTCTAGGCTATCAGTTTACCATTTCAAATTCTGCCTGGGAAATTAATAAGATATTAGGTTACAAGGTTTTATCCTTTTACTTTTATTGTTTTTATCCTTGTTCTATAGGCATGTCCCTTTAATCCTCAGGAAAATTTATAGCTATTTTTATAGACTTCTCATATGTATGGTTTAATATTTGATAGGCAAACTTGAAACACAATTTCAAATACAGTTCTTTTGTTCATTATTGAAATTCATCATTATTTAAAGCAGTTTGTAACATTTCTTTTATAAAAGAACATGCTTAGTTTTACTACACACTGACAGTCTTGTTCTCTGTACAGTCTGAGATGAATTGATAGAAAGCTAGAAGGAGAAAGAACTTTTAGAAATCTCTTGGTCTTATGCCATCATATTACATATAAGCAACTGAGCTCAGAGGAGTTAAAAGATTTGTCTAAATTCACATATCTTCCTAGTAGCAAAATTGGTATGACGAAGAACCCAATATATGAAAGCTTAGAAATAGCATGTTGCATAGATCTTTTCATTGCTATGAGGATATCTCTGTTAAGAACACAAAAGAATTATTTTGATTACTGGTGTCAAAGCTAGAATATGTCTTGGATAACACATGCAATAAGTCTACTTCATAGAATAACCCCTCATTAAGAATGTTTATTTTGGATTTCATTTCATCGTAATCAAATGTAAGATTCTGATAATGCCAAACTCCATTTATACAGAGTTAAAATGCTGTTAACTGCTGGAAAACTTTTCCCGAAGGTCTTCTAATCTCTGTGTGCTATGACTCAATGATTTTAAATCTCATTTTCTAAAGCATTGCAGTTTGTTAGTGTATTCCAGTAAGACAGTATTAAACAGAAATATGAATTCACGGTACTTCATGAGGAATGTGTAGAGCTGAAAAAGTGGTTTGCTGTGCTGGATAATTTATTGCAATTCACTTATTTTAATAATTTTCTATTTTCATTATGAATATTATACCTGCTCTTAAAAGTATGTTTGGACTAACATTTGAACCTATAATCCTGAACTGTCTACATTATTTAAGTAAGCTCAATCATATTACTAAAATAAATTGGTCCATATCAAATACAAATAGCTATCATGATACAAAAAATGTATTTGAAACATGAAAACTACAGAATTATTTTAAAATTTGTTGGGAGATCTAATTGTGATGTGCTTTTTTAAAACCCATTTTGAATATTGTTTCCTTCTATATAGTGGATTTGCATAATTTATACTGTTCTCATTCCTACTTCTTTCCAGCATTTCTATTGTCAAGTGTTACTTAAAGCCTCAAAATTTGAAACTAGATTTCAAAGAATATTTATTTATTTAAAATTGAGAGTATACCAGTATAACATCTGCATATATCAATTGTTTAATGATGTATGTAAATTATGTGCCAGATTTCTGGTAATTGTTTTTAAATAAATATGTAAATGCCAAATAAGGAGACATGACTGAACAAAGTAAAATATAAACAAGTATACTAATTGATTTTTCAAACTTAATTTTTATGTATGTCTCCTGTATGCTGTCAGGTATTCAAAAACTAAGTGAAAATGGAAAGTCCTTTTTCTTTTACCAGTGAAATGCCATTGTATTCTAAACATCTCCAATGGCATTTACTGACTTTTATAAATTATTTCTTTTGCATGTTAATTTTTAGGTATTTTTTTCAAGATGTCATTCTTTAAGGAAGATAAAATCATGTAACTTAATCACTTGAGAATGAACTGTGTCATGAACATTTTCTGATAGCCACTGTTAATGATGAAATAATAACATGTTTCCTGCCACCATGAGAAGTGTGGTCACCTCAGGACACAACTGACTCATACTTGTGGGACTAATAGGAAAAGTTCACATCATTGGCAGCCACCTGGGCTCTTCATGTTCCATGGCAAATGGCAAACTGGCACATGATGTAATGAAATGTTTCTCAAATGTCTGGGTTCCAGGAAAAAGTGACTTTAAGAAGAGTAAAAACTGAAATCTATCACTTATATTAAACCAAAAAGTTTGAATTCTTCATTCAGTTGTTCTTTCTTTACAAATTTGTAGTTGATTTATTTTAAATTTAAATGTTAATAATATGTTAAAATTAACTAAAAATTATCTTATTCCTTTTGTTCCTCCTCAGTTTTGGGCATTGAACCCAGGCTGTACCAATTCTAGCCAAGCACTCTACCACTGAGATACACCATTAGGCCCTTTTGGTCCTATTTTTTAAATGTAATCAGTCTCAAAAACCCAGATAGCACTGGCATATGACCCTTAATGTTTTTTCCTACCTGAATAGGTACAGCTGTTAATTTAACCTAGAAGTTTGGTGGCTTTTAATTTATAAGTATATATAAAGCCTTTTGTAATTATATAGAACAGTAATATAATAAAAAATTTGGTTGATTATCCTTAATAAAAATTAGTAAAATATGGAACTATAGAAACTGCTCATCTCCATCTACGTAAATAATTTTCAAGCATAAATATCCTAAGAATGTTTTATTAATATGATTGTGAGTGTCTGTATGTTTAAAGTAAGCACCTTCTTTATAGCTTATATAAGTACCTTATATAAAACAAACAAAACATATAATTGAACAGACTCTTTTTATATGTCTTCAAGTTTCTACTTCTATGTGTTTTTATATAAAACTTCAGTGTATAGCCTTCAAATGAAAGGAAATTTATTTTGTAGATAGTTTTTCCCCTATTGATAGTTATCTTGGCTTGAAACACATTATTTTCTAATTAACAATACTAATACAGGACTAATTCTCTATGTTTAGGCAAAAATTTTATTTGTATACAGGTTTAAAATTTTTGTAGTAAAAATGATATATTAATAACCTGCACAATTAGTTTTTTTTAATTATTGTAAACATTGAAATCTACTATATAAAAGCCCATCAGGGCAATACAGTTATTCTTTTCTAATTAAATTTTGTCAGAATTTTTAAAGAATTTAAGTCACATTAGCTTGTACTCCTGAATAATAGGCCTATCAGGGCTTTCCACCATGACCATTGTATAATTATCTCATCTAGCATAGTCACTATATTAGAGTGAAAGAAAATATGTTCTTTGAAGACAAATACATCCACATTTAAATTCCAACTTTGTTACTTATTGACTGTATGCATTTAGACACATAATAACCCCTTTGAGTTTCAGTTTTCTTATTTTTAAAGTAAGGAAATAATACCTCAAAGAGCACTAAGGTTTAAATGAAGTATCTGTGTAAAATATATGTCACAATCACTGGCACTTAGTAAGTTCTAAATAAACATTGGCTATTAACAGAGGTATTACCACTACCAATTCTACCTATTAAAGGAGGGTTGTAATCATAGGGTGATAATGTATACAAAGTTGATCATAGGAAATGGAAAAGTGTTGGTTATCATTATTGCTACCATTGGTGCCATGCCAGAAGTTTACAATCAATACTGTAATTGAAGCTGAATGTAATTAAGGATTTTTGAGCCCTTCCAATTTAACTTCCCTGAGATTATATAATGAAATTAGAGAAAAAGAAAAGATTTCTGAGAAAATGAAAATAGTGATAAAGATTCCATTGCCAAGAATGCACAGCTCAATCCAACATGGCCTAACTCATATGATAATCTCAAATTATGCAACCTTAGTATACTTAAATGACCTATTTAATAAAATGTCATACTTCTGAAATATAGAACTCTACATATTTTCATTTCGTTATATGTAGTATTTTATTAGGACTTAGCAATGTCTGAATTTCAGAAGACTTCAGTAGTTTTTGGCACATGGGCGCAATAAAGATTTATCAAATAAATGAAATCATCCCAGCAAATAAAACCTCATCTCAGAAAATTGCTTCTTCTTTTAAATTTTTGTCACATATAAATTTATGGGCAAGGATAATGGAATTCTGTATCCTTTCCTTCTCTTTAATTCTTTCAAGACCTAATAAATATTGTATTTAAAATCAGAGATTCCTCTTTTATCTGTTTGTATACATGTTTTTATTGAAAGCTTTTTTTATAAGCTATAGTTCAAAGATTGTTCCTTCAATGAGAAGACAGATTAAGTTATAGAAAGAAAATATAATTTTAAATTAATAAATTGTCTTAATTATTTTTGGACAAACTCACCTAAATTTTAGAGGGCTCATGATGAGACAAAAGTGTGGAGAAAAGATAACATTTTACAACTGTTACATTTCAGTCATTCCTTTCTTAGCTCCTTACAAGTGTTTTAGTACTTTATAGTCTTTTGTTCTTGCTCAAACTTGTTCCTTTTGGCAAGATATATCTTTTTGAGCAGTGATTCATTAAATTAGGAATTCTATTATAAACCAGGATGCCAGGAATATAAATAGTATTAAAATTAATGCTTAGAAAATTGGGTTAAGAAATGATTAGAAAAAAAAAGAAATGATTAGGAGAGAGTGAGATGATTGAATAGCCAACTGAAAGAATAGTCTTGGAATAGCTGAAAATTTTTTTTTAATTTTTTATTTATTATTATTTTTTGAACAACCTTACAAGATTTTAACAAAATAATATAAAATGTGTATAAAATGTGTAAATATTCTGGATATTGCAATTATCTCCAGGAGTGCCCCCCCCAATTACCCTCCCTTATCCCTCCCTTCCCTTACCCTTTATAACTCTAAAAAAATCATGATGAGTAAAATCAGCTTAACCCAGAGATCTAAGGGTCGATTTTCTCCACTCATAGGTGGAGGTGGGGACTAGACCCTGGACAGTGAGTAACATGAGTTAAATCTAAGATGTAATGCTTTACAATCTAATAGCTGAAAATTTTAAGGGCAAAAAGCATCCTTTTGATTTATTAATGTTATGTGGTCAACAGAGTGGATTTAAAATAAAAAAATGAGTTCATATTTCTTGTTAGTGATCTAAATCTACAAACATTTAACCGAGATGGTGATGACATGCGCTTCAAAGATCTGGCTCAGAAATAATTTATTTTAATTCTTTTCAAAACCAGACAAATATCATTTGTGGGTTTTGAAACACCGTTTTTTCAGTGGCCTATTTTCCTCCTTTTCCCTTTTAAACTTATGTACTCTGTATGTGTACTTCTGTTTAAACAGTGTACTTAAGTCCTATGTAGAGATAGAAACTTATAGAGCATATAACAACCTCTATATTTAGGTAAATTTTACCTTTAGAATCAGTCAGAACAAACATTTTCTTTAAATGTTTTTGTGTTTATATCACTATTTAGATCATTTTGGAAAAAAGCAAAGAGAAATGATATAATCTTTGCCCTTAAGAAACTTTTAATCTATAATAAATATGAAACTAGATAATTGTACAGATAATAACCACTCAGTGCCTACTAAGTGTCAGTTACTTTTATTTTTTAATCAATTTGTATATTGCAACAACATCTCTAGGGCAGATGTTATTAACCAAGTTTAAAGATGAGACTTAAGTTAAATGCCTTTGTAGTAAATAACAGATTTTGGATTTGAACCCAGGCCCCTCTGACTCTAAAGAACTCACCATACATTTTCTCTCAATCATATGGCCTCCCAAAACAAGCAAGAATTCTTCCCAATAGTGACCTTTGTTTTTCTGTAGTTCATCTTACCTGAGTTTGAAGAATTGCTTTTCTGCTAGTAATAAAAAGGGCAAAAACAGGGCTGCCCCACCCCATATATGGTTGTACAGGTTAGTAATACACAAGCCATGTAACTCTTTGTTATCTTTGAATAAGTAAGGATATATAGAGTTGAAAACGTAGACTAAGTAAACAGAAACTTCATAAAACTCTTGTTTTTGCTTGTCTAAGAAAATTCAGAAAGTTTGAAATCATTAATATTTTCAAATGATTTATGTTCACAGTTAGATAATGTAAATATTTGTCAAAGGCTATATTTGAATTTTTGATAATTAACAATTTCATTATTTTAGAAGAAAATTTTTGTTTACAGTACAATGGGACCCAGAGCTTTTCATATTCTGGGAAAGTATTCTACTATATTTATATGATTTTCTGTTTTTAATCTAACAACTAATCTGAAATTTAATGGCAAATATGAAAATATGTTGTATTATAACATTTTACAAATAAAATACATTTTAATATCCTAGCACAAGTAACTAATTGATATTTAGCTTTTAAATATTTATGCTAATAGGGGCTCTGTGGTTATGGTGCTTGCCCAGCATGCGCAAGTACACGGGTTCAAACCTCAGCACCCATGTACACAACTAAGTGTCAGAGCAACAAAATCCATGTGAAAAACTCAATAAAAATTGATTCTCTCTTTCTCTCTCTCTCTCTCTCTCTCTGTCCCTTATAAAAAATATTTATGCTAATAGAGGTCATACTAAACAAGGAAAGAGTGAAATTCTCATATTTATTTGACATAATTAATTTTTGTGCTTTGTTTGCCATCCTAATTATGGTCAGGACATAATTCACAATTTACTGAATTCTTAATCTTATGATTGAATCAAACATATAAACAAGTACATCATGCCTGTAAAAACAGAGGAGCCAGGAAAACAATGAAAAACTATAAGGGAGGATTATCATTACCAGACATTAAAATATCATAAAGCCTCTATAATAACAACAGTATAATGTTGGCCTACACACAAAATACGAGTGTAATAGAATAGACAAACCAGAAATACAATGTGGCACATGTAGATATTTTCTATATGATACAGGTGGTATCTCAAGCTACTGGGGTTGAAAGAGACTTTTTCATAAATGGAGAGATTTGTTCATTGCACTTAGACAACTGGGTAGGCATCTGGAGAAAGATAAAATTAGACTCATAACATGCTGAGTGAAGTCAGTCTAACTCAGAGAGCCAAGGGTTGAATGTCTTCACTCAACTGTGATGGCTGGAGCTAGACCCTGGCCAGTGTGAAAGGTGGTTAACTCTCATGTATTAAACCCAGAAAAGGTGTCATGACACACAACCTAAGGCATTCATAGATATATCCTGGAAAGGAGGGGGAGGAGGGAGGGATAAGGGTGGGAAATTAGGAGGAGCTCTAGGGGGTAAATCTAATTTTCAGAGTATATATATACATATATATATGTATATATATCATATTGTTTCATTGAAGCATTTTGATTGTTCAACAACTAAATTTCTTAATAAAAAAATAAAAAACAGTTATAAAAAATTAGATTCATACCTTACATCACACAAGAATAACCTTCAAGTGGATTAGAGGCCTAAATGGAAAAAAAAATGGAGCCATAAAAAGTGGTAGAAAAAAAATATGATTTTTAACCTCGGTATAT
>PVKS010047161.1:0-12947 GCA_004027875.1 Aplodontia rufa | reverse complement strand
CAGGGGGTCCTTATTCCAGGTGTTGACTCAGCAGCCATGCAGCCATCAGGACAGAGCTAGATAAGACTCTGCAGCACTGTGCTGTGGACAAATGGAGTAAAAATGCTGTAAAATGCCCTCTTCCTCCAGATGAAGCTGAACTTGAAAAGCATAAGAAGCAAGCCCTAGGGTATTAAATACTATCCTTCATCTTTGATACTATTTTTTGGAACAAGGATCATCCATCTTTTTGTTTTTCTCTCTGACAAGAATTTTTGTGCATTGCCATTGCTTCATTAACTGAAGAATATCATCTCCATTTCCGTGACAATCTGTGTACGCAAACCCAGCTCCTACACCTGCACTCCACGTGCTTAGTATTCCACGTGCTCGCATGATTCGGAATACTCTATTTCATGTTGCGTAAACCAGAAATGAAGATATTTTAAATAAGTCTCACCTATTCACAGTTGACAGCCATGTGCCCCCTGGGAAATTCAGGCTAAGAACTGCAGTGATACGGTGTTGCTGTTACTCAGCTTGCCAAAACTTCAGGGGCTCACAGGTGTGAATTATCAGAGATGACAGCTGCCTGTCCAGAATGAATCATTGTCATGCAGGTGCAAATCTGGATGCAGGTTCTCAACCTACTAATAATCTACCCTGAGAAAAATTTCAATATTTTCTATGGGTAAAAGGAAGCCTCACATGTGTTTCATTAATGGAAAGCAGTTGCAACTTGTGAAGTACATAATGTGGTTTTGGTGTTACTCCTTGCCTCTTCCTGCAAGGAAAAAGAAATTAACATGACCCATTTTCACTTCTCTGATGTCCAGGCCCTTTTCAGTACTTAGAGATGGTGAGTTTAAGGTCTAAAGCACTTGCCAAATATTAGCTCCAGTATTAATTTAGGATATATATCTCCTAACTTAATATGTATATGCATATATATATGTGTGTATATATATATGTAGATATGTGTGCCTATATGTAGATATATGTGCATATAATATATGTATATATTTGTAGATATACATTTATATATGCATATATCACCATGACATATACGCACACACATACATATATATATTGACCACCATGTGTATGTGTATATATATAGATAGATCTACCTACATGTAGATCTTATATATATACATATTTATAATATAATAAATATTTTGTATACACAGGTAAATTTACCACCTCTTCTTTCCCTCCTTTTTCATCCACATTTACACCCCATCCTTACACTACAACAATCCCCAGTAGCCGGATTATTTGTTCTTCCTTAAACACATTTCCAGGCATGAAATCAGGAATTTTTAATATTTTCCCCAGCGTACCACATATAAGAAATGATGCTCCCCTTTATGCAACAACACAACTCACAAAGCCATTTCCAGATTTTGTCAAAACTCCACAATTTTGCTTAGAAGTAAATAGTGTGATAAGTCAAAGCAACTCAGATACAAACTAGAAGAAACAGACTGCTGAGTGAGGCACAATTCCCTCTGAGCAAACGCTTGGGAGTTAAGTTCTCTCCCACTCACACAAAGGGAGTGAGAATGAATATTTATAGGGATAGCCTTGAATTTTCTCTAATTTTAAAAATGTGAATCACTTTCAAATTTTGTTTTTCTTTATTATTTGCAATGGACATCACAAATGCTGTTTTAGTACTTCCTACTCTTATGTGCTGAAACACTTACCTCCACCCATATCACGACTTGCTGAAAAATCTTCTCATTGTCTAAGGTCCAATTTAAATGCCGCCTCCTCCAGTGAAGCAGATGCTGTCTGTGCCTCAGATAAACCCCATCTTCATGCACCACACAAGCCCATAACTCTTTGTGGCCTTTCATTGATTGCAGAGGTATATACTCAGCCCACCTGTGAGACAGGTGAGAAGTATTGGAAAACTAACAATCCTGGTAGAGCTCTCAGAGAATGATGAGCAGGGTTCATTAAATAAATATATAATCTTCCTGTGCCCCCATCCCCAAGAAGAATAACACTGAGGTACATTTTTCTTTGTTCTCTGTTTATTTATTTATTTGTGCATTATAGTTACACATTAAATTAGAATTAATTGTGATACATTCATACATGCACATGACATAGCTTGGTGAATTTCATTCTGATTTTCTTCCTCTTCCCCATTCCTCTTCCCTCCCACTCATTACCCTTCCTTTAGTTCACTCTTCTCTCTTCTATTTTCAGGCAATCTACCCTCCCCTTTTCTTAGTCCCTTTTTACTCTCTTGCTTCTGATATCAAAGAAGACATTCAACCCTTAACTTCTGTGTCTAGGTTATTTCACTTATCATGTTGTTCTCCAGTTCCATCCGTTTGCATACTCAGCCCACATGTAGCAATAGGGCAGAAGAATTGAAAAGTTAACAATACTGGGTAGAGCCCTCAAACAATGATGAACATGTTTTGTTTGGTAAATAATTTTTCTGCCACTGCCAAGATGGACAACACTCAGGTATATACTTAATCTTCTCCCAAAGGAATTGAGTCCCCATTGCCCATAACAACAATCTGTTTATTAGTGCACTCCTGGGGTCACCTCCCAAATAACCTTATAGTTAAATGCTACTCTTGGCATCTGCTTCTGGGGGAATCCAACTGAAGATTTCTTGCAAGTCCTTTTCTAGTCATCCTCACAGAAAATAACTTCTTTCCCTCCTGGGCTCCATAATTCTTGATTATGTTAGAGAAAATGTCATATAGGATATAAAGAAATACAATGAATGATAGAGAATATCTATCCCTCCCATTAAACATTTGAAAGTAAAAATTATGATTATTTTATGTCTATGCCCTCAAATTACTTAAAACTTCACTTTGCACATCCCCAGTACTTAATCATAATTTAATAAACATTTGTTAATTTGAGTGAATATCAATACGCCTATGGAATCAAAGATAGCAAGTAATTCTTAATATTTCTTCTGCCTTGTATATTATTTTAAAGCCTTGAGCACATAATGGAGGTTTAACATAAAAATAAAAGGTAGCTCAAGCACTTGATTCAATCCTTTTCTCATATTTTCTTTAAAAATAATTTTAGAAAGCAGAAACATTGTGGTAGCACAATGACCCAAGGTAAAAGTAAGAGATTGCAGGATACAGTGGTAACAGGAAAATTTTCATTAACTGCATCCACATTAAGCATGGATTATGAAACATAATCACTAACCAGGTATGCTCAAATTCTGTAATAGAATAGCACAGCTTGGAAGTAGGTAGAAGGAGCTTAAGGCCACAACTACGCTGTACCTCTAGCTCTAAATACAAAACTGCAGTAGGATGGAAATCATTGGCATCCCCTTCGCTGCATGAAGATTATTTTTGAGTGGGAGTACTCTCAACTCCTTCTCCATCCCACTTTTTAAAGTTCTATATACAATTTGGCGAACAGCTAAAAGCAAAAGGAAGGGCAAATAATGGATCATTCTAACCCACAATGTCTTCTAAAGCAAAGCAAACTCTGTGCAGGCAGAAGACAGGGATAGATTGGCATTCACCAACCTGCACAGGAAAAAGCCTCCAGCACTGCATAGCCAAGTGCATGGACTTCGAAATCAGATAGATCTTAGGGTAGAGTCCTACCTCTTATTTCTTATAAAATTTTGAGTTGCTTAATCTAGTAACACCTTAGTTTCCTTGCAAGTAACACGGGGAAAGAACAGTAACTCTCTCAAGGAGTTCTTAAGAGGATTAAATGATATAATTAAAGATCTTATAGAAGTACCTACAGGGTAGTCAAGATTATTTCCTCCCCCATCAACCTCTTCCTTGAACCCCATCATAATTCAGATATTCTATAGAGTCAAATCATGAGATAGTTAAAGAGGAAAAGTTTTTCACTCCAGCTCAACAGACTTATAAGAAATTAACAATAACAGAGTAAGATTATGCAAATCAAAATAGCATCTGGCTTTCAAGCTGAGAAGAGACTCCTTTAAGTTCCAAATGGTTAGCAAATGTGAATGAGGATAGTCCAGCCTCTATCTGTTACAGATACAGGGTCAGTATAGATTTTTCATTATCTGTTATGATTAAAAACCAAACAATTAGTATATAGGGCCTAAGAAACATTCTGCTCTACTCATAAAAGAAGGAATGAATTGATAATTCAGAAGACAAATATATACACACACTCTGAAATCATTGCAGACATTAAAGTTTTTAAAAATTCTACTCTGACCTCAATAAAATTCATAAACGTTTTGTTAATGTTTGTCTTTGTCTATTTTTGCTACTATAACAAAATACCCAAGACTGGGTAATTTGTAACCAACAGCGATTTATTCCTCACAGTTCTGGAGCCTGGGAAGTCAAAGATTAAGGTGCCAACAACCAATTTGTGCTCAGAGCCTTATTGCTATGTCCTCTTGTAGACAAATTCAACAAGCAAAAATAAACAAACACTCTAAAGAAGTCTCTTTTATAAGAGACTTCGGGACTCCTATTCAGGATAGCAGAGATCTCATCAATTTGTCACTTCCCAAAGTGCTACACCCCATAATACCTCAACAATGGGGATTAAATTTCAATATGAATCTCAGCGGGGACATATTCAAACCACAGCAATGCTAACATAGAAAAGATCTGTGATAGTAATAAAAAAGATGATCAGATTTTTTCAAATGTTGTATATGAAAAGAATTACAAGATATTTAAAAGGCAATGATAGAATGAAAATCTATATTGGAGAAATAACTACCAAAATTAACTCAGTAGAAAACTGACCTCTTAATGCAAATATAGAATTTTATATATTTTGCCTGAATGCAAAGGGAAAGATACAGAAATAAATAAATATGGTGGAAGATATAAGTTCAGAAATAAAGGGCATAAAAGCCAAGGCCCTACACAGAAATAAAACCTGCTCAGGGCTCAAGTCAATTTCCAGAATTCCAAGGGAGATCTACCAATGGGTCTGAGAATATTGAGCCCACACACAGAAATTCATTTGATTCACATTGCATGCAAGGACCCCCATTACTGAGATGGCCCTTCCAACCAGCCCTGCTTTCTCTTTCTTGCCGCATGCCTCCCTACAGAGATGACTCCAGTAATTATGGTACCTACGTGTATTGTAGGATTTCTCAAACCATATCTTTGCTTGTGCTGCATCCACTACCTGATTACTCACTCTCCAGCTTCCCCATGGCTATTCCCACAACTATGTCCCATCTCTTCCCAAAAACCTTCACTTGGGCTTCTACAGAAGACCTTTCACCAGGCATTCACTATTGCATCTAGTAGTGTCTTTTACCCTGCACTCTAATTTTCTTGAGGACAAGGACTCTTTCTTATTTATCTGTGTATTGCAAACACTTAACCCAGTACATGATTCTTTGTAAATGCTGGTTCTACCAAGATATAGTTCAGTTTAAGAATCTTGCTTTCCACATAATGAACAAATAAATTTCAAGTCAAGTCCTACAGATGACCCTACAACACAAACTTCTAAAATGGCAAAATTTCCAGGGGTGGCCCCTGCCCAATCCTCAGACCTTCAACATACTTTGGATTATTAGCAACTGAGAATGCTTCCTTTATATAGTGCAGGTTTGTTTTGAAAGCCCCTGAAAAGTATTGAAATGTTATTACCAGCTGGGTATGGTGGCACACACCTGTAATCACGGTGGCTCTGGAGGCTGAAGCAGGAGTATTGCAAGTTCAAAGCAAGCCTCAGAAGCTCAGCAGGGCCCTAAGCAACTTACTGAGACCCTGTCTCAAAATAAAAAAAAAATAGCAAGAACTGGAGACATGGCTCAATGTTTAATCACCCCTGGGTTAAATCCCCAATAACCCCTCACACAAATATTGTTATCAAAATTAAAGGGCTTGGAGGATTTTCTAGAATATGAGAAGTCCTCTTTGGAGAAAAATGTTCTGATCTTTAACTGATTTTTTAGAGGGAGTTTAGTGGCTATGTAGAATATATGTCATTTTATGAGAAGATAGCAAATAATTTAAAAATCTGCTACAAGGGAATTTGTCAAGCAAAGGGGTGTAAAGTGTAAAATGGCAGACTCTCATGTCCTATATATCACCAACTTTTTATGTCAGCTAATATATATTCATCAGTATAACAATAATTAATGCCAAATTATCAAAAGTTTCAATAAATTCAGTAATGCCTTTGAGATTAACTAAAATAAATTAAATTAAATAGAACAATTTTAAAGGGTTTCTATTCTTTTAAGATTTGATCAATAGTTTAAATATTAACACAGCTACTTGGAAATATGGCTATCAAAGAAACTGATTTACAGAATTCTTCCAATTTTATGTGTTAGTCAATTTTTTGTCACTGTGACGAAAGTACCTTAAATAAACAAATCAAAGAAGGAAAGATTTATTTTAGCTGACAGTTTTTAGAGATTTCAGTCCATGGTTGGCCAGCTCTATTGCTTTGGATGTTAGGCAGAGTATTAAGTCAGATTGACATGGTAGAGGAAAGCTGTTCAGCTCATGGAAGCCAGAGAAAGAGAGACAGAGAGAGAGAGAAGGGACTGGAGAGAAGATAAACCCTTCCAGAACACTGTGCAATACACCTACTTCCTCCAAGACCACACCACTTATGGTTTCCACATCACCTTCCCAAAATCTAATCAAATTATTGATTTGTCAAATAGATTAAACCAATGATGTGGTCAGAAACCTCATGATCCAATCATTGCCTATAAGCCCCACCTCTAAACCTTGCCATGTTTGATATCACGCTTTCAAGTACATGAGTTTTTGAAGGAAAACCCAGCTTCAAACCATAACTCTGTGTGTGTGTGTGTGTGTGTGTGTGTGTGTGTGTGTGATGGCTAATAGTGGCTAATAGGTCAATCAGTGGATTATCAACAACCTATCTTTAAATTGCTGTTTAGACACTTCAAAAATTTTGCTTCAGCAATGGAAGACCCAGAGAGATTACCTGTAAAATTTATACTTGTTCCAGAATGCTGATGTGAACATTAAATGAAATAATACAAATAGCTATTTTATTGAATACTTACTGTTTGCTAGCCAGCAATCCAAGAATTTTAGGTACATTAATTCTCATAATGGCCCTTACGAGGTTGACACAACTATTGTCACTATTTTGTAATTAATGGTGCTGGATACAGAACATGGTTAAGTTACTTGGCTAAGGGGATATGACTATAAAACAGCAGAACCAGAATTTGAAACCTGTATGGTGGATGTAGGACTTATGTTCTATCACTGTGTTAATAATGGTTAAATATGTATTCAGTTTACCCACAGCATCCTTGATTTTTACATCCACAGATTCCACCAACCATGATCAAAAATATTCAGAAGGGCTGGAGCGGTGTCCTGGAGGTTTTGGCACTTGCCTAGCGAGCACGAGTACACGGGTTCAAACCCCTGCACCATGTACACAATGAAGTGTCTGAGCAACAAAAGCCATGTGAAACATCATATAAAATTGCTTGTGTCTTTCTGTATTTCTCTGTCTCTCTCTCTCTCTCAAAGGAAAAAATTTCAGGAAAAAATTGTTTCTATATGAACATATATATACTTTTTCTTGGCACTATTCCCTTAAAAATACAGAATAACAATTTATTTATAACATGTACAGTGTATTAGGTATTATAAGTAATTTAGAGACAATGTAAAGTATGTGAAAGGATATTCATAGGTTACATGCAAATACTAGGCTATTCTATTTAAGAGACTTGGGCATCCACAGATTTTGGTTTCTGGAGGGGTACTGGTAATAATCCCCCCTGGATATGAGAGATGATTTTATGCATTGCTTGGAACATCATAGCTAAGATAAGGCCAGAGATGCTTTAAACACCAAGTATTTATTCAGAAAATTTGTAAGATACTTTTAGAATCTTAACCCTTAGAGATGGGGTGGGAGATAGTTGGAGGATAACTTAAAAAGAGGGGGGACTCAGAGAATTAGAAAACCCCTTTCAAATCCTGCATCTCAAATTTCAAATATTCCCTGTATCACTGACTGACATATAGTACTCTCTACAAAAGTGTTTGGGATTTGTGGGAGAATAAAACAGTGGATACAATACTTTTTTTGTTTTTGTTTCTGAGTCAGCAAAAGGATCCAGGACAAGAGGACAGAGTGTGCTGCACTATTATTAGGAAAACCATTTTCCATTTTATTAGGAGCACCTGTGCTCTTAAACCTCCACTGAATGCTGAGTTTTGTCAGATGATAGACTGAATGAGCCACTCAGCTTTTTCATCAATGCAATAATCTAGATTTTCATAGTGATCTTGCTAAACATGAAATTAACAGGAACATGGCTTCCCCAGCCATTGTATCATTTGCCAATACTGCACAAATGAAATCCCAGGAATAGTGTGGCAATGAAGAAACATATCTAGTTGCAAGATAGTCACTGGTTCCATTTAAGGAACAGAACATATGGGTGTGTGCAACCAGAATGTGAATTCTTTCACTCTTTGATTTGTTATGAAAGTATAAATTGGACAACTGACTGACTCTTCATCCAATTTCATCATTAGAAGAAACACTTTATGTTAGGATAAATAGGATAGTCTGATGGAACAGATACAGTAAGTAAAGAGGTAGGTAATAAAACACAGTCCAAATTCCATATAATGTTAGTTTACCATGGGGGTAATCTATCTTGTGATTAGAAGAAATTTTAAAAGAAAAAGGAGGAGGAGGAGGAGGAGGAGGAGGAGAAGGAGAAAGAGGAGGGGAAGAGCCAAGAATATCTCTTGTTCTAGAACCTTGCTTTGAGAGTAGGGACTTTTAACTGCTGAATGCTAATAGACTCCCTCAAGTTAATGAACATATGTGTATTTAATTTCTATGACTTTTCTCATGAGGAGGTCTCTGCTCCCTGAAGCCTTTACTCTTTGTTATTATACATTGGATATAAACTTTGTATTTTGTTCTTCTGGACATTAAAGATCATATACTCTAGTTGCATCCATCAATTTAATAAGCCAAGAGGCTTTGGAAAGAATCTGAGTTATCCTTGGAGCAAGGAACAGGTTTTAGATTAAACCATTTTTACAGGTAGCTCACATAATTAGTGTCAAAACAGGCAGCCTGAGGTCTGTTCACTAATTTTTTTTCTAAGTTTAATTTTTAAAAAAATCATGTCCTAGCCAGAATGTACTGGGTTGTTATAGAAGCAGGTCCCCCACCTCATATTTTACTGTTCTCAGTTTTCCATGTGAAGCTGCTCTATGTCACTTCTTTGAGTGATTGAAAATGCCGTTTCTACTATTTTTTTTCCCACCAGGCATATTATCAGTTGTGAAACCTATATAGGTTGATATTTCCTCTTCCTTCTGGAAGTGAGATAATTCAATGAAGTAATCATAATAAACAATTTACCCCATTCAGGTTTACTGTCTCATCCTTGCTTTCTTTTCCTAGAGCATTAGAAATCTATCACAGCTTTGAGACCTCTTTAAAAATGCATGAAGGGAAGGGAATTGGCAGCACAGTTAAATGAATTTAATTCAGTCAGATTTTACATTATTAACTCACTTCCGAAGAGCTGAATACAGGGAATGATGGAAGAAAAAAGTGGAACTAAAATTGGACCATTGATCCTGGCAGTCCCTGTGCCAAGCAGATGTGGGAATCAGACTAAGAAAACTGTAAATGTCTTTTGACACCAGTTAGAGATACAAAGTATTCATTTATTCTAATAAGTATGAGATGTGTATTAGCTGTATCCCCCTTCCCACTCCCACCCTGCCCCACTCAGTACACATTGCACTCTGATCCCTACTTGACTGATGCCAGAGTTGGCAGCCTCACAGTCCAGGATTGTTTGAAATGGCATATTAAAGCAACAGGAGTTTCCTTTACTCTGTTGTTAAAAAGAAACAGTGAATGCCTACAAACCAGTAGAAGAGGATACTGAACGAATGTGATTACAGTTGTGCTCCAAGATTTTGCTTTTGGAAGAAAGAGGAAGATGTCAATATATATAAGAAAGTATTCAGGAAATGAAAGGGACTTCTGAATGCATTTTCTGTACAGTTGTTCCATGGATAGAGCAACAGAAGTATGGATGTGCCCCCAACCCCTATCTGAATGCTTAATACTGCACTAAGGGCCTTCCAGTACCCATCAATAGCATAACTTCTGTCTTATTTGCGTTTTGCTTTCAAAAATAAGATTTCTTTTCTACAAAGTTTAACACCTTTCCAGGTTCTGATGTGCTGCTCATCTGATAAGTGACTCAGCCTATTTCTTGTAAATGATTAAGAATTCAAATGGCAGTCATTTTTTGAGTCACTGAAATGAGATTAGGCTTTCAGAATGGAAATATGTGCTAATCATCAGGGCTATTCACAAATAGCTTTCTCTTCTGGGAACATGGTAAGATTATACATTCCTCACTACTTTGAAATCAGGTAAGACCAGCGACTTGCTTTGCTTAATGAAAGAGTACTAAATTCGAATTCCTGACTGGATGCTGAAAAAGCCAGTATATGATTAATCATGTTTCTTTTCATTTCCCTGTTACAGTGAGTTGTAAGCATGTGATGGCATGCAATCTTCGATCAGATTTTCTTTGACAACCAGTATTAGATAAACAGTAGGAATGAAAAATAAGCTTGTCTTGTGTATAGTCATGAAAATTTGGGGGTTATTATTATAGCATTCCTTAGCCTATGCTGATGCACCCACGTTTCCATTAAAATGCTCATAAAAGAGCATATAAAATTACAATGGTAGTAAAAAAAATGTCCAATCATTTTCTAAATCCTGAAAAAAAATTCCACTAAATGACATGGCGATAGGAACAAATTTATTAAATATTTTAGAAGAATGTGTCCTCTGAAATAACAGTAGCCTTTGAAGGAAACAATGTTCATTAGGACTTTGATCCACCCACATCGTCCTACCTCCATGATTGTTGGGTCTATGGGAAAAACATATTCACTGCCACCACAGTATTTCACTGAAATTTCCCCTTAAAGCAGCTAAGAACAACTTCCCCAATTCTCAGTCTGCACTGACAGTTACCCTTCTTTCCACCTTCAGTGAGTTAAGGTGGGACAATGCCACATTATATAGTGGTCAATGACAGCAGCAAGTCAAGAACAGCCTTTATCAAGAAAATGTATGTAATGAATATGAACAGAATAACTGAATTTGGTTGAGATGTTTTTAAAATAACTTGAATAAATGAAGGGATATGACATTTTGGATATAAATTCTGAATATTTTGAAGATTCTGTTTATCGACAGGTGATTGTGCTATTTAAAGGTAATTGCCTATAAAATCCCAAATGGAGTTTGTTTTGAAACTTAAAATAATTCTAAGGTTCAATGGGAAGGAAGAATATTATTGAGAAAGATATTGCATGAATTGCTATGCTACTTATCAATTATTAAAATACATAATAAATATATAATAATTAAAATATTGCTAGTGCAATGGCAGAAAATAAATTAATATCAATAGAACAGAAAAATATAGACATGTATATAAATTAATTCAGAAAGGAGGTATTGAAAACTAATAGAAAATAGGATCAATTTAAAGATAAGGTCTGAGAAAATTAATGTAGACATGCCTGTCATACTATATACTGAAGTAAGTTCCTGGTTTGATCAAAGAATAAGATTTGAAAAATATAAACACATGCAGATGCACAGCAAAAGAGAAGAAATTGTAGGTGAGTAAAGACATTTGAAGCTTTAAAATGATTTGGAAAAACAGAAAAGAATAAATGATAATTTTAACTAACTCTGTAATACTTTCACCATGAATTAAATTAAATGACAATAAGAAGCATGACAAAGATTTAATGATATTTATATACAGAGAAAACATAAAATTTATTTTAACAAAGAATTTTATAAAGTAATGAACAAAGTTCATGAGCAGATCATTTGCAAAAACAGAAATAAAAATAGCTAAAACATAAGAAACAAAATTTTACTTATAATCAAATAAATGCAAACTAAGTAATAATGAGTTGCTAGTAACACATATTATAAACAATGAAAAGATTTTTAAAGAACTTAGTTATGTCAGCAGTGGAATTTGCATATGGTATGATTGTGAAAATATTATACATATGCATATATATTTGCATATGCATTACATGTTTAATACCAATGCTCACATAGACATATTTAGAAAAAAAGATGGGAAATAAATATTAACTGTAATTATTCCTGGATGATGAGATTAGAGTGGAAATGATTTTCTTGATTATTTTTTGAATTATTTTTACCTTTCTCTTGTGTTTTCCAAATGTTCTATAATGAATATGTATTATTTTCATAATCAAAGAAAAATTTATGTCACTTGAATCAAGGTACAGAATTTAAAAATTGCCAAATGAGCTCTAGTGAGAGTTCCTGACAGAAATACGTGGTACATGAGTAATCCACACCTGGTAGTCTGACTTAATTGTATGTGTCCAACTAGAAGTGCAGGAAGGAAAAAAGAACTTAATTCGAGATGAAATTAAAAACAATTGGGAATAATCAGTACTTTCGAAAACTTTTCTTCTAGTTTATTGGTTTGTTTTTATCTCTTGATCTCAGGTACAGAAGACTGCTTTCATCACACGTTTCAGTTCATGACATATCATCATTGGTTCGTGAAGGATTTCTTTCTTATTTTCTTTACTTATTTATTTCATTTCATACTTACAGTACCTACCCATAAACAACAATCATCTTGATTATTAATTAATTCTTTTATATAATGAGTATCATTACTTTCTCTTGGTGAAATTTTTTTTTGCTTTTTTTTTATTTATTATTATTTTTTGAACAACCTTACATGATTTTAACAAAATAATATAAAATGTGTATAAAATGTGTAAATATTCTGGATATTGCAATTATCTCCAGGAGTGCCCCCCCCAATTACCCTCCCTTATCCCTCCCTTCCCTTTCCCTTTATAATTCTAGAAAAAAGGTATTAGATTGTAAAGCATTACATC
>PVKS010047160.1:0-12809 GCA_004027875.1 Aplodontia rufa | reverse complement strand
GATTCTGGGAACTAGGAAACTGATTCTAGTCATTCATTTTGAATAGCAAGTTTTTATGGATGACAGTTCCCAATACTTGACGATTTCTGGAGCCAGTGTTCCAAATGAAAGCATCTGTTCTAAAGTCTGTTAAAGTATTTCCAGAGTCATTTCTCCACATTCCCACATCTCCATGAAGAAGCCAAAATGTGGCTAGAAGTAATTACTTCAGACTAAGCCCTAATGCTAATAGTACTACCTCATTAGCGTTGTGGCTCAGAGAGTATATTTTTAATGGGTTTAGAATGGAGATAAAATTGAAGTGGAATTGTTGGGCAGAAGGAATATGAAATCCTATTACACTAATGTCCCATTATAAAGGGAATAGCAATGGGGATTTTATTACTTTTGGTTTTGTCTCTGCCTTCAATGATCCTGGTTGCTCAAGCTCTTGCCCTTTGGGAAATACGTACCTCCCTCCTATCTAAGCCATTCCCTTCCTGAAGGAGCCAGAGAAGATTTCAGCTGCCCCCACCACCACCACATGCCCCTTTCTCTGAAAGCTGGTGGTAGTGTTTGGGCACCTTAGTCTCAGTTACCTATCTCATGTTATAGCTCTCTCTCCTGTAGTGGTGTCATACACAAAATAGCCTTAATAGATTTGCTTTATTTCCAGATGGTTTCTAGAAGGCACAGGAAGAGGACATGTAGAGGACAGGGGCAACACTAAGTTTTGTTTAACAAACATTTCTTTTGAAATATTATTTTTGCTTAATAGGTACATAAATATGTCAGACTTCCCAGGATCCTGTCCAGAAGCACACAACCATTCTTCACAAACTCCATGTGAAGTCTTTCTAAAGATGGACCATCAGTGAAGGAAGGCCTGAAAGACATAAGGTCATCCATTCATCTATTTAGTGACATTAAGTGCCGTTAGTAGTTTTGGGAACAAAGATATCTTAGAAGGAGTTCCTGCCCTCATGGAAATCCCTACCTCTGGAAATATTTGGAGACAGAAATGGGGGTAGAACTAAATCATGAAGGACTGCATTTCAATTTTATTATAATATATTTATATATTTTTTATTATATGAATAAAGGACATTTGAATTTTATTCTGAATTCTATGAGGCAATGTTGAGGACGTTAATTAAGAAAGTAATGAGAATGAGTTATGCTTTAGAAAGGTCTTTCCAGAAGCATGATAGAAGATAATAGTGGATTAGTGATGCGGCAGAGCAATTTTGTAAACAGGAAAAGCAGAAAAAAAGACAATCAGCCATTCAAGGGAATCACTTTAACAGGGACCTTCAAGAACAGAGGTATCAACCACCAGATTAGGAACAGGAAATATTTCTGGCTGAATCTAATAACAGTTTAAAATTTTTAATTTGATCACTCACATCAAATATGAATTAAAATAAGTAGGGATTTATTAGCTCTTGAAAATAAAATTTTGGTTATAATTCTATGCATTTTGTCTAACAGGTTCAATGAGAAGCTTTATCTATTTTTGTCAATTAAGTGTGGAACCTTTTAAAGTAAAATTCAAGGATATTTATTGGGAATATTTTATGATTTAATGAAACTTTTTTCTCTTATAGATTTTATTTATTAATAAGACACATCAAAGTTCAATTTAAAGTACCTTTATCTTACAGTGCGCTCTTCTAAGAGTTTAAATACCATTTTAGTATAAAAGAATGTATAAAAATCAATTCATAAAATTCAATGTAAGCGATAAAATCTTGACAAGACATGCAAAGGGAAGAATTTCACACAAACAAAGATTCTTTGGTTGACATTTGAGAAAAATGTGCAGCTGTTACCTGCCCTGCTGTGGAATTTTTAAAAGGAAAGTAATTTTTTAGTTCAGTTCCATTTCTTCCATCTCCTCCTACTCCTGTATTGGAACAAATAGGACATTCCTAGGGTGAGCATCTTGTGGGGTCCATCGTTAAAGATCCCGCTTGTGCGCATAAACCCAGCTGTCCTCTCCCAGGCTTGATGGTAGATTTATAATCCAACCTATCAAAACGTAGAAATTCTGTTGCCTATTATTCCTAATAAAGCTGCAGGAGTTTCCTGAAAGGAATGCTGGCAAATATAATTGTTCACAGCTGGAGAGTATAGGGTTGCTTCTAGCCTTGATATTTTAACCCTCTCCTTTCCTTTTTCTCTTTACAGATAGGAGCTGGGTTCAGAAGAACTGTAGCCGATATTCAGATTCTCATGGGAGTGAAGATTTGTCTATACATTGATAAGACTCTGAGCTGTTGATTTTGATTTGATGATATAGTGATGGTTAATATCAAAGCTTTGTGCAAGAGTGTCAGTGTCAGGCAGGAGTGTCAGTGAAGAAGTGTGACTGTGGGGGGAGGGTGGTCAACCAAATGAGACAATGGAACAACTATAGACACAAGTATTCTCCTGGTTTACTCACAAAATTTGTTTGTAAAGAATTAGGATAAGGGCTGGTGGGGCAGCTTGGTGGTTATGGTGCTTGCCTGCCACGTGTGAGGATGTCAATTCGAACCCCATGTACACAACAAAGTGTCAGAATAACAAAAGCCACAAAAAAACTAAATAAAATTGACTTTCTCTTTCTCTCTCTCTGTCCCTCACTCTCATAAGAAAAAGAATTTTATAAATAAATAGTTTGTTTTTAAATGTCCTTAGAACAAAACATGTCATCTGTAAAGATCAAAGCCCTTAGAGATATTACACTAGAACAATCCATTATTAAGTCATCCACAAATATTTTCCGGTTATCTGTTGTGGGAAGACACCACAGTGAACACAGGTAATGCAAAAGGAGACTTCAAAAGAAACCAAGGACTCAAGCATGTTCATGCAAAGTAAAAGAAACCAGGGAAGCAGGCATGTTCATACAGAGTAAAGGATAAGGCAGATGCTATACCAGGTGCTAAAAGAGTGGGAGGAAAGAGGGGAACCCATGGCATTTTTAGAGGGAATGACAGTACAAGACTGGAAAGTGAAGAATGACCAAAAGTACTGGTTGTTACAGCAAAGTTGAGACTAAGGATGAAAAATAAGAAAGGCAAGTGCATTTTGCTGTTTGGAGGTCATCTGTGATTGGGACGTATGGCTCCAGTTGAATGGGGATGATGAATGAGAACATGTGAATACAACCTGAAGTAGGACATACTCAAGATTATGGTCATCATAAGTAATAGAATATTAGAAAATTTAATCCAGCCATGTGTGCATGGGGGTGGGCAGTGGGCAGGAAAGAATATATCACCATGATATAGTGAAGTTTATTTCAGCAAGGCAGGTTTGTTGGTAAACACATACGCACATGCTCACACGCATGTGTGCGTGCACAAGCACACACACACACATCCCAACCATACAAAATATAGTTGGTTTATCTATGAATCATTGTAATTTATCATATTAGTATTATGTTTTTTGAGGGAGAATTTAAGAGAGAAAGAGAGAATCAATTTTATTTTATTTTTTCATCTGGCTTTTGTTTCTCTGACACTTAGTTCTATACGTAGTGCTGGGGTTCAAACCCAGGTCCGTGAGCATGCCAGACAAGCTCTCAAACTGCTGAGGCACTGCTCCAGACCTTAACATAATATTTTAAAATAAAGAAAATACACATATGGTCATATCAATAAATTCAGAAAAACATTTGGCAAGATACTACACCCATTCCTAATTTTTAAACGTTCACAGCAAACTTTAAGTTAAAGGAAACTTTAATGTATTTAATGGTGAAAGCCTGAGTAAAGTTTGACATAAGATCTAAATCATCATCCTAACATGTTATGTATATATATATACATTAAATGTTAGGATGATGATTTAGAATATATATATATGTAAAAGAGAGGGACAGTGAAAGAAAGAGATAATCAACTTTATTTAGTTGTTCATGTGGCTTTTGTTGCCCTGACACTTCATGTGTATGTGGTGCTGGGGTTCAAACCCACATCCTTGCACATGTCAGGCAAACGCCAAAACTGCTGATCCACTACTCCAGCTGCTTACTGTTTACATTCAAAGCTAGGCTAGAGATTCTATAAAACGTAACATGGCAAGAAAAACACATACAATTTCAGAAAGAAATAAAACTGAATATACTTATGGGCAATATTATCATGAACCCAAATATTCTGAAAGACTATGTATAAAATATCTACAACTAAAACATTAGTTTAGAAAGTTGTGGTTATCAATTTGACTGGATTGAGAGATGCCTAGAAAACTGAAAAAGCAAAATTCTGAGTGTGCTTGTGAGGGTGTTTCCAGAGATGATTGGCAGGTGGGTCAGTGAACTGAGGGAGGAAAACCCACCATGCATGTGGGCAGCACTGTCCAATAGGCAGGAGGCCCAAATGGAGCAGAAGCAGAACAAGGGGGATGCTTGCATATGTGTGCATGCTTAGCTCTTCTTCAGTGGGTGTGTTTTGCTGCTTCTGTCTTCTGTGGACATCAGAATCTAATGCAGATGTGCACCAGAGACTTTCCAGGGAGCTTACAGGCCTTCAGCTGCAGACTAAGGCTGTGTCATTGGTCCCTCTCATTCTGAGGCTTCCAGTTTCTTAGACTGAGCAACTTCTGGTCTCTTCAGCTTTGTAGCCTAAAGACAACTATTATGAGACTATTTAGCTTCTGATGTTGTAAACCAGTCTAAAAAATGTGCTCATAATTATATATACATTCTAGTGGTTCTGTTCCTCTGGAGAAACCTGACAATATAGAAGGTAATGGATATAAAGTGAGTATGCAAAAGCTAACATATTTACATATATGAGCAATGAACAACTGCAAAATGAAAATAAAAGAATATCATTTACAATAGCCAAATACTATAAAATACTTATGGATAATTTAATCTAAATATGTGCCGGGATTTTGTCCTGAAAATTCCAAAGCACTGCTGAAAAAAATCAATAAAGACAAAATAAATAAAAAGATTCATGGAGTTGTATTTATGATTCAAAACATTCATTATGGTTATGAAGTTATTCAATTCAAATTGATCTAAAGATTCAATATTATTGTAATATGTATCCCAGCAGACTTGTGTACAAAAACTTCTTTTTGACATTTAAAATTACTATGGTTTGGATGTGTGGTGTCCCCATAAACTTATGTGTGAGACAATGCAAGAATGTTCAGAGGCAAATGATTAAGTCATGAGGGGTATGACCTAATCAATTGCTTGATCTCCAAATATGGATTAACTGGGTGATAAATATAGGAAGATAAGGTGTGTGGCTGGAGGATATAGGTCACTAGGGGCATAATGTTGGTATTTATATTTTTTCCCTGATGAGGGGATCTCTCTCTTTTCTTGATTGCTATGTCATGAACTGATTTCCTTCTCCAAACCCTTCCACTATGATGTTCTGCCTCACCTCCGGCCCAGAGCAGTGGAGCTGGTCTTCTGTGGTCTGAGATCTCTGAAATCATGAGACCCAGATAAACTTTCCTTTTTCTATGTTGTTCTTCTCAGGTCTTTTGATCACAGTAGCAAAAGCAGATCATCAAAACAAAAGTTTCAGAAATTCATAGGACCTTGAAGAGGCAAAATATTTTGATAAGAAAAATTCTTAAACCTTATACAACTGTGAATTCAAAAGTGACTATAAAGTAAGCAATACAGTTATAGAACCAACGACAGACATATAGAGTTATACAGAATATTACAGCTATAGCAACCAACGACAGACATATAGAGCAATTCAGTGGAATAGCGTCCACAAAGAGACTCACATGACTTGTCAATTAATATACCAAGCTCATTTCCCGAGAAAAGGGTAGATTTGTCCACAAATGGTATTGAGAGAATTTGATATCCTTATAAGGGATAAAAACATCAAACTTAACTCTCCCCTCATATTATACATAGAAATTAATTCTCAACAGATCATAGCCCTCAATGTAAAAATAAAATCTGTAAAACTTTTAGAAAAATAACATCTCTGTGACTTTTTTAGAGATGTTAAGTGTTGTTGAATAGGATGAAGCATTGACCATAAAAGGAAACAGTGATAAATTGTACTTCATTAAAGTATAAAGCAAAATAAAATAAAAAGATAAATCTCAGACTAGAAGAAAATATCTACAGTGCATATATCTGACATAGGACCTGCACTCAGAATTTATGAAGAAAACTTATAGTGCAAAAGTAAGTCAAACAACTAAATTGAAAACAATAGATATGAGTTTTAAATTGGCTTGTCATAAACTGTATTATAAATGGCCAATGAACACATAAAACACTAATAAGTCATCAAGGAAACACAAATTGAGACTTCACAGATTATATAGTCCACCCATACAATGGTCAAAATTAAGGACTCACAATACCGAGAGTGAGGACACAAGACAACTGGAATTCTGACACATTTCCAGTAGAGTGTCAAATAGTATAATTCTGAAAAATAATTAGTAGTCTTTAATAAAATTAAACACACTGTTAGCTTAAGACCCTGCAATGCCACTCCTTAAATATTTATCCAAAAGGAATGAAAAAAGATGTTCCCAAAAAGATTTGCCCATGAATGTTTACAGAAGATTTATTCATAATATCTAAGATGGAGACAACCTCAATGTCTATGAACAAACTGTGTCATAGCCATACAATAAAACAGGGCTCAGCAATAAAAAATTATATATGACCGATACATTCAACAACATGGATTAAGCCTGAAAGCATAACACTGAGTGAACGAAGCCAGACCAAAATAATACATGCTGTATGAATTTCTACAACAGTTAAACCTAATCATTAGCCACAAAAAGCAGATGAGTAGTTGCTTATGGAGAGGGAGTTTGAGAATGACTGTGTAGGGACCCAGGGAAATTTTGAAGGAGATGAAGATGTATCCATCTATCAAAAGTTATCCGAATGAGCACCAAAATATGTGCATTTATGTAAATTATATATAAACAAGATGATTCAAAAGTAAAAAATCAGGATATACATACATATATAGATTTTATGATTTTTATTTTGCTTTGTCTTCTTAAGTATAATTAATGTTATGGGAAGGTCTATTTCCTGTATAGTTATAGATGCTGTAATTAAAAATTAGTGGTAGCATTCTTTTAGTCAATGGTGTGAGCTATATTTAAATTTAGTTCTTAAAATATGAACCTGTGCTACAAATAACTAGCAGTTTTTCAGTCTACTAAATCAAATCTTTGAAACCTACCAGATTGTACACACTAGTTTATTTTGAAAAGCCCCAGAAGTTATTAAATGCTGTTCCTCTCAGCTCTTTTTTCTTCTTGTAATTCTAATAAAATAAAGGGTAAAAAATGTTATATTGACTGATTTCAATCTGATGAAAGAATTTGAAAGCTATAAAGGATGAATGAGAAGCATCTAGTTCTATTTTCAGAATGAATGAGCTGAAACCAGTTAATCTTTGTTTTCCAGTGGAGGAACACTTGCCTTTGATTAAACTTTTTATACACAGTGGATGAGTGATGGATCCCAGAGATGTGTTGAGAACGAGATGAAACAGTGTTTTTGTTCTTGAATTTTTACTTATTCCTTATTGGTTTTTTCTTCTGCACTGAACCAACTTGTCAGAGAATTTAGCCTCATATTTCTAAACTCTTTGGAATGACTTATGGTGAAAAATCTTCAGGGGAGTTTGATTTGGTCCAGAGATTGAGTTTAGTGTTTCTTCTAAAAAATAGCCTAAAATATAACCATTATTATTAATTAGATTTTTAGAAGACAGGGCATGATTTGAATTTTTTTCCAAAAATTAATTTTGTTGAATTAAATACATGCTGTGCAAAGCCCTATGTTGGGATATTAGGGAAACACAAGCAAGAAAGGTACTATCCTTACCTACTTAGAAAAACCAATGACTTTCTTCATCTGAACATTAATTTACACCTGGCTTTGTGATTGGGAACAGAGCACTACTGTGATAATACATCATCGAGAAAATGAAATTGGCTGTAAATAAAATGGAAACATTAGATGAATCAAGTCTGCGGAGGTGTAAGCAATATAAAGCTATCTAGTCTCTAAGTGTTAAACAACGTGAGTTAAGGCAGTGGTGTGTGAATTAGAATGAGGCATGGGCCTTTGAGGCCTCCTGAGTTGGTGGGAGTTTGTACATCAGCACCATGGACAGGCGTAGCCTCTGGCAAAGGGCACCTGGGTGGGATTTCTGATCCTATTTGTCATTTTAGTTGGGCTCCTCTCTGTAGTGGTCTGACCTCAGTATGCCAGCAAAATTAACCAGGAACATGTTGAAAACCAAGTTAAAGTGTTATCTTTCAAGAAAATACAGTTCCGTTTTACTTTTCCTTCCAGGAAGGAGACTGACAGATGTGAGGCTGGGTGTCCTACATCTGTACGTGTCTGGGTTGGAATCCTTCACTCCTGGGCTGAGGGAGGCAATCTTTTCCTATTTGTGTTTGGCCCCAGAAGGCACAGAGCATACGAGAATTGGTAAATTTATTAGAGGCACAGTAACTTACTAATAGTGGCTACCTTGGGTGCCTTGATGTGCTAGGCACTTAGCTGAGCCACTTCACACGTCATCTCATTTAATTCCTTAACTTTAAGAGAGAAATCGTGATGATGGTTGTGCAGCCCAGTCACTTGAGACTGGGGAGCTTAAGTGGCTTGTCCAGCTTGTCTGTAGCTGGCTGAGCCAGGATTCAAACACTGTTCTGTCTCCTTCCCTGGGTTGTGTGGATTCACATCTAGCTGACTCTGTAGTAAGGAGGCAATCTTTTTTTGCTAAGAGTTTAGAATGAGAAGATCGTTAGAGACCACTCTGTCAATAGAGGCCCAGAAGCATCAGAAACCAGTCACAGAGCTAAAACTAAAGAGTTGGCAGAAGGGAAAAATGTCCTGATTAAAGCATGTTAGAATCAGAACAGCCACCATCAGAAGGCCAGCCAGTGAGCAGCTGGGACCAGTTTTTATTAGGGGCTACAAAGAGGCATATCAGTGCTGGGGATGAAGGCTGGTGCTTGTGGGGTCAGCTGGACTTGGATGACATCCTGGATCTGATATTTGCTTACCATGTGGTTCTGGGCTGTGCGGACACCTCTATTTCCCATACTGGAGAATGAAGATGATGATAACAATAGGAAAGATCATGACCACTACTATTATTTACAGCCTGAACAATACAGTAACCCCAAGACAAGGTCTGGATGGAAAAGCAAATAACCAAGAACAAACCAAAAGCCTGTATTTTTTAATAAGGACAGAAAAGAAGTTTTGGGGATAAATCTGGTTTTTATTTTGTTTGGTTTTTGTCTACGTATTTTTCTTTAGTGACTGTGTAGCCACTGAACTGATCCCTCCTACATCAAGACCACCTAAGGTTCAGGGTTGGTGGTCTGCAGTCAGACTTCCTCATTCTCAGGAATGCATGTAGGTGTGTGGATCAACTTAAACTGCAGTGTTCCTTTTTCTGAAATCGGATTTTTGCATTGCAAATATTGTATGTTTCAACTGAATTGATTAAAAATATAAAATTATCAGCAAACATACATAACTATTGAATAATATGATAGACCATAGCTTCTAATTTTTAAGCAACTTTCCAACTTAAATTTCCTTTATGTCTTTTAAATATAGAGGCCCAGGTTCACAGTGATATTAGAAGAAGGTTTCAGAATTTATATAATCAAAAGAAGCATTTTTTAACTTCTGTATAAACCATGATAATGATATACACAATGCTTCAATAATATACAGTAATCAATCTTTAGTATCCTGGAATGAATAAGATTTTTATGCATGTTTTGAATACATTATGTTAGGATCAATGTAGTTCTTATCTCTATAATAAAATCTTGGGAGGAAGCTCATGTGACTGAAATGCAAAATAAAAAATAAAATACATGCAAACTATTCTAGAAGTAAAAGCTTAAAAAATGTGCAGGCTGTTTTCAACATAGCATAGACCTTTGTCCTCAAGGTAAAAATAATCAGAGTGGCCACTGAAGATCTACACAGTTCTTTGTCCACACTGTTAAAAGTCATCAGAGAGAACAGGGCTCCGTCTTGCTGCTTTCTCCAGGAAACAGTTTTCCTGGAAACTTTCTCCAGGTCAATAAGCTAGTGCGATCATTTCCTGTCTCTTAGGGTCACTGTCCTTCATTGGTGTTTTTCATTTTGGTTTTATTTTTTTGTAGAAAAAGTGAATTTTAACGTGTCAAGATGTGGAATCGTTGCTATTTTCTGGACTGTCTGCAGTGATTCAATTGTCTACAGTTGTAAATATAACATTAGGGTAAAAAGAAAGAGAGCTAGAGTTGAGAATGTGGGTTCAGGAACTAGCCTGCACAGGTTTAAGTCTCCATCATCATCTCAGACCCTAAATATAAAGCCACTGTGGGAGCAAGAGGGAAGGTTGTGACCTATTGTTTGGATGAGTTTTGTTTGGATTAAGAAAAGATTTCTTCTGGTTTACACTACCACTATTTACACTCTTTAAATTGTGCTGTGTTTTATTATGGCCACCTACTGTGCTGAAGAGCTTTGGCCACCACTGCAAGGTGATATCTGTGAGGAGGAGTTGTGCTCTGCAGGAAGCTGAGGCTGTAAAATATCTGTCTTCCCTGGCCCCTGTGTGAACTCAGCATGTGAAAATTATGTGTTTAAAAGTTTTTTAACCTTTTATTTCAAAATTGTTTTAGACTTAGAGTAAAACTGCAGAGATCATATGAACTAGAAGGTTAAACGTGGTGCAATACTCTCTGCTTATCTGTAGATCTATTTCAAAATGTGCTGGTATTCCCACTAATGCCTTCTTTCTGGTCCAGAATCCAATGCCGAATCCCACATAAAATGCACCCATCTTAAGCGTTTCAATGACCTTTGGCAACAATCATACACCAAACCACTATCAAAATTAATATACAGAGGGGGCTGGAGCGGTAGCTCAGTGGTTGCAGCACTTGCCTGGCATTCGCGAGAACCCGAGTTCAAACCCCAGTACCATGTACACAACGAAGTGTCAGAGCACCGAAACCCACATGGAGAACTAAATAAAGTTGATTCTCTCTCTCACTGTCCCTCTCTCTTAAAAGAAATTAATATGCAGAGCACTTTTTGCCACCCCAATAGAATCCTTACATTTCAACACTCCGAAATTTGTCATGTCCCTTTCTAGTGAGACTTCCCACCCACTTTCAGCCTCTACAACCACTGATCTGCTTCCTACCACTATAGACAATAGAATCACAGTGTGTATGATCCTTTTCATCTGGTTTCTTTCATTTAGCATGAATACTTACAGATTCATCCATGTTGTGTTAGTAATATTTGTTTGTTTAAGACAGAGGGATAGTGAGAGGGCGAGAGAGAGAACAAGAGAGAATCAGTTTTATTTAGTTTTTCATTTGGCTTTTGTTGCTTAGACACTTTGTTGTATACGTGGTGCTGGGGTTTGAACTCTCGTCCTCGAACATGCCAGGTAAGCGCTATTACTGCTGAGCCACCACTCCAGCCCCTGAGTTATCACTTTTTCTAACATGTAATGTATATGTATTTCTGAGAATCGTATTTGCAGTTCAAGGATCTTCTTGGGAGGGCAAAGGCAGAGTTTGCCAGTGGCAGGGAGGTGGAGCAGAATATCAGTGATAAGGAGTAAGAGTTTTGGTTCAGGGTGGTCTATATTTAAATCTGACTCGAGGGGCAGGAGCCGTGGCTCGGCAGTTACAGCGCTTGCCTGGCATGTGCGAGTGCACGGGTTTGAACCCCAGCACCACATACACAATGAAGTGTCCGAGGAATGAAAGTTACATGAAAAACTAAATAAAAAATCACTTCTCTCTTTCTCTCTCCCTCTCACTATCCCCTCTTTCTATAAATAAATAAATAAATCTGAGTCTACTACACAGTTACTAGTTTTGTGACCCTGGGGAAGTTACTGATCATTCAATGCCTCAGTTTTCCCTCTGTAACATATCAAAAGTAATAGTATGTGCATCATAGAGTTATAATGAGGATTCATATATTCATACAAATAAAGCACTTAGAAAATTCCCCTGTACAATATAAGTACTCAATAAATATTAATTATTATTGTTATCATAAGGTGGTATGTCCCCAATTTTCCAAGACAGTCCTGATGTCAAATATTCTACTTCTAGCTTAGTTGAACTGTCCTGTTGGGTCCTATAACCCGATCAGGATATGATTACAGCAATGTTGGTTTGTAATCTCAGTGCTAAGTTTACTTATGTATCTATAAGTAACAATGATATTATTTGCACAGATTCCTTTGAGTTTCTGATATGCAGCAAGTTTAAAAAGATCGAGATAGAATGAAAAAGCACACTAACCTCTATATTCTTGTGATCTTGTAACTAAAAGAACATCAAACTTTAAAATATTCAAATTCTGGTTCATCATTCCCTGCCTCTGGCTGCTTTACCCCTGTGAGCTTCTTCTGTAATGTGGGGACAGTGCTTGCTATCCTGCCAGCTTCTCAAAGAACTGTCAAGGGTGAAATAAAAACAGGGACAGAGAAATTCTAGAACCTACAAAATGATGTAAAAATATCTAATATGTACATTTACATAAATGATTCACAGTCTGGAAAATCAAATATTAAATAGATAATTTTATTATAAAATCAAAGATCAATTAATATAAAATAAATGCACTGAGAAAATAACACTTAAGTAATATCGACATATACATGTGACATGGTTTTCTCATTTTTTCCTTATCTCCAGAACGTTCTCAATAATTCTGAAAAGTTCCTCTGATTATATCTCAGATATTTTCCCGTAGTACTGTTCTCCACCTCTTAGTCTGGGTCCTGTCATTGATGTCGCCCTCTGGT
>PVKS010047159.1:0-12937 GCA_004027875.1 Aplodontia rufa | reverse complement strand
AGCAGGATCGTATGGTGGGCTCATCCCTAGTTTTTTGAGGATTCTCCACACTGCTTTCCAGAGGGGCTGTACCAGTCTGCAGCTCCACCAACAGTGTGTTAGTGTGCCTGTCTCTCCACAGCCCCTCCAGCATCTATTATTGTTTATTTTCTTCATTTTTGCCATTCTGACTGGCATGAGGTGATATCTTAATGTAGTTCTGATTTGCATTTCTCTGATTACTAGTGATTTAGAGCACTTTCTCATGTATTCATTGGCTTGATCAATGTCCTCTGTTGAGAAGTTTCTATTTAGCTCTTTGGCCCATTTATCAATTGGGTTGTTTGTGTTTTTGTAGTTGAGATTTTTGAGGATTTTGTAGATTCTGGATATGAGGCCCCTGTCAGAGGAATCACAGCCCATGATTCTCTCCAATTCTGTAGGAAGCCTCTTGACTCTTTTGATTGTTTCCTTGGTGGTGCAAAGGCTTTTTAGCTTTATGACATCCCAACCACTGATTTTTGATTTTACTTCCTTCGCTTTAGGAGACCTGTTGAGAAAGTCTTTGCCTCCTCCCAAATGCTGAAGTGTCGGACCTAATTTGTCTTCCATCAGTTGCAAGGTAGCTGGTTTAATTCCTAGCTCCTTGATCCATTTTGATTTGATTCTCGTGCAAGGAGAAAGACTGAAAAATGGCTCTTTTAAGAAGAAGAGATGGACCAGGAAAGTTTCTGCAGTGGAAAAAGCCAACAGCACCAAGAAACAGAGTTCAGAGCCAGAGGGCTAGAGGAAGACGCACGCAACAAGGAGATGGATGTCAGAGGACGCGGGGTTGCGTTTCAGAAGGCAGCGGCACGCACCCTTCATGACTTCCTGTTTCAGAGAACTGAGTGTAAACCAGTGGTGAAAGCTACTGGGGAAAAAAAAAGAAAAAAGAAAGAAAGCTACTGGAGGTTGATTGTTGGTCTTGTGGGTGTGCTAACAGCATTGCGGCTCTGTAGAGAAAGAAAGGTCTTTGTCATTTATGCTTGCAGCAGAATGATAGGATATCTGGGATTTCCTTTGGCAAAATCCAGCAAAGAAGGAAGTAAAGAAAAATTTTTAAAAAGTTTAGATTTCGATGAAAAGAGTTTGGCAACACGTTTATGGCCTTGGGTACCTGATAGTTCAATAGATCCTTCTCTCTGCATTGGAGTGTGCTGGAAAGTTTTCACAGTAAACAGTTAACTTAATCTTTCCATTTCCATTCAGAAGGGAAAAAGTAACACATATATATGCATTCATATCTGCTTTTGTGTTTTTCCACTGTGGGGATTAACTCTGTTGGGCAGATGAAAGCCATTCTGTTAAATGCTTTATGGTATTTAAAAGCACAATTTGGCTCCATTTAATTGCTACTTTAAATTAACTGCTGTCCAAGCCTGGAGAAGGGACTGTTAGGGACAGAGGAGAGGAAGGGGTAATAGTGAGCTTCAAGTGGTGTTGAGTGGTTCCAGAAGCTTAGGGGCAATCCCTGGCACCCAGGAAAGATGCAGAATTCCCAGGGGGAGGACAAACTCTGCGAAGCACTGTTCTCGACAGCGTGCCACCTTCTAAGTGACACTGAGCTCCTTCCAGCTGTTCCCAGGAGAGCATTTTGTCATGCAGAGGAATTTTTAAACAATTGAACCCAACCTTACATACCTTCTACATTCACCCACGACATATTTATTTTAGAGCAGGCTCTGGGCCAGGCATTATAGGAACACTCTTTTGACACGCATGGTCCAGCCAGGTGAACCAACATCCAATATTCCCACATGATAAATACAAACACCCATAGAGCAAAGGACACATACTGATAGAGCACGGTAAAGATGTGCTGGGCACTAGTCTAAATGTCCCCCAAGTAGTAGCTCATTTAGTCCTCCCAACAAATCTCTGGGGCATTTTCATATGCCTTCTACAGATGGGGAAACTGAGGCTTAAATAGCTCATGCAGGATGATCAGATGCTAACCAGGGGAACTGTGGTTAGCACCCTGGTAGGCTTGCTGCAGAGCCTCACCTCCAATCTGCTCCGCTGTCTTGTCTCTCAGAGAAAGGCACGTGTGACACATCTACTGAGCCCCCTCCATGTGCCAAGTCTGTTCTAGACCCTCAGAGATAGCAGAGGATGAAACAAAATCTCTGCTCCTGTAGAGCTTTCTTGGGAAGAAAGATAATGATGAACGCCTGAAAATAAAACTTGTCAGAAGGTTGTGGGCGCTAGTAGACAGCAGAAGTGGCTAGGAAGAGACAGGGGCTCTTGGCTAAGGTGACATTTGAGCAGTGACCTAAATAAACATTGAGGGAACGTGGGGACAGCATGAAAATCCTGATGTGGAGAGTTCTTGGGTAGGTGCAAGGACCCTGGAAGAAGGCTCCCAGCCTGGAGGAGGGAGCAGTGCGCGCTGAGAACAGAGGTCAGAATATGACAAGAGTCAGCTGAGCACGGACCAGGACGGGGTGAGAACTGATCGATTCTGGGTGTGCTCTTTAAGTGAGGCCAATGAGACCTGCTGGCAGATGGGAGGGGTGTGAAGGAGCCCCAGCCATTTGCCCTGGACATCCACAAGGAAAGCACTGTCTGAACTGAGATGAGCCAAGCTCACCTGGAACGGCACTGAATTCGGCACCGAAGGATGGGGAGACACAGAGATGCAGAGGAGCTGACTATCCCAACAATGTAGCAGGCACAGGAGCAAAGGAGGTCTGGCTTGGACACGAGACCAGCACTGTTCATGTCCCCGTGGCCGCTGGGCAGGCAGGCACTGCGAGAGAGTGGTCAGGCGGATGGCGAGCGTGGACTCCTTCTGCCTGAGTCTCCCAGGCAGGCACATCACGCCTGATGGGGAAACAGATGGTGCGGCGGCAGCGGACCTCCCCTTCACAGCTCGGCTGTTTGGGTTGTAAAATTATTGATGGAGGCTGAGCAAGTGGAGCCTGGGGAGGAACAATCCAGCTCAGTGATGTCTCAAGAACTTGCTTAGCCACGGCGATGCTGAGAAGAGGATTAGGCAGCCCTCTTTTCCCATGGCCTCTCAATTCTCAGCCCAGTCACTCACACTGCTGCCCCAGGCTGGACCCCAGGCTCTCAAGGACCTGGGAAGGGGTAGCAGAGACCAATGATTAGGAACACTCGCCCACTTCGCTGCATGTAGGTGGGCAAGTCACTGGGATATCCTACGCCTCATGATCTTGAACAATCATGTGTGGCTCCCGGTGGAGTTGTTGTGGTATCAAGTGAGTTAATCCAGCTCCACTATAATCACTGAAGAGGCATCATGGCACGCTTTGGGAATTTGGTAAATACACCATCAAATGCAGTCATCACCCTTGGTACGGAGCATTTACAGTGTACAGTTCCTTGCAAGACAGCTGACAGATGCTGGGGTTTCTTGGGTTATGTTGCAGGAAACACTCAAAACTCCAAGGATGCCAGTTTGTACAGAAACTCAGGGATCACGTTGAGAAGTAGATTTTAATCTTGAAGTCAGATCATAACAATGGTAAAACAAAGGAGAATGAACTGGGGGGAAGGATTTTCCTGAGGATAGGAGCTGAGATTTTAGATGTTTTGGGGAATGAAATATGTCCATGCTATGGCTTTTTCTTTTAAAATTGAGACAGGCATTGTTCAGTCAGTCAATGAGTTAGCTTTACCCCAAGACTCACTGCCCTCCACCCCCTCTCTCCTTCACTCCCTTCCCTCTTTTCCTCCCTTCTTCCATCTTTCCTTCCTTCCTTCCTTCTTTCCCAGTAGAAATCCCAAGAGTTAATCAACATGTAGATAAGGAAACAGGCTAATACTCAGACAAAACCAATTCACTGAATCCAGTTTGCAAAATTTGCCATTCAGAGATCGCCTTTCGTTGAGTTGACCTAACACCCTGGGATAGAGCTGAAGATGGAAACATGGACACAGGAGCAAGCCACTGGGCCCTCCAAGAGCACAAGGCCTAGAACATTGCTTGGAAAGCCACCAATTATTATGTCCCTGTGGCCAAGGGGACGTGGGTGGTTTGTTCTCAACAGAATCCATACTTGATTCAGCCCTGGGGGACCAGCAGCTCTTGACCCAAAGGGATCTGCTTCCTCTGAAGAAGAACATGTCCGGAAAGACCTGGAGGCTAGAGCCCACCTTAGCAAGCATTCAAATGTAGCAGGAAGTCCAACGTGAATCACGGAGAACAAACCCCACTTTGAGACAGACGGGTAGGCGCCAATAGAAATTGAATTCTTCCCTGGAGTAAGGAAAGCCAAGGTGCCAGAATCTAGTGGTGATCTTCCCAACTGTATCGAAGTCCCACTGTATCTGAAATTCCACACGATCAGCATAAAATGATGACCACCCTGGTGAGGCATGAGCTCCAGGTGCTGTCTTCTCTGTTCTCCTGTGTTCTGTGTCTCTACCTTTACCAGTTAACACTCTGTTAATTGATCCCACTGACACAGGGAGATTTGTGGCTTGGTTGGTGAGAGTGCAGACTCAGGAGACAACCTGCCACGTGACCTTGGGCAAATCATTTCCACCTCTCCAAGCCTCAGTTTCCTCATCTATAAAATGGGAATGACGGTACTTAGAGCGCCAGCTACTAAGCTACTCTGAACAAGATAAAGCACGGTTCAAAATTGGGAAGAGAAGAATTCCAGACTTTAGACGCTTTGAACTCGTAAGAAGGGAACTTAACCAGAGAGTGACCTCCACTGGGCAGGGTCTGATCACTGGGAGGCTTTGCTGAATGGCACCCCTGATTCCCAGGTCAGGTGGAACAGAGAGTGCATTTCCAGTCTGTTAGTAGAGAGTTCTCTCTTACTGAATGAGTTGTCAAGATGCATTTCGGAGAATTCCAGTGGGCAGGAGCTGAGCCATCCATCCTGCTGGTTCCAGGAAAACACCCAAGGATGTGTTAGGAGGGAATTCTCCTGAAAAGCAGAAGTAGACTCGCCTTGTTAGGCATCTGCTCCTCCCCCAGGGAGAAGAAGGGCAGAGCAGCTGACTGCTGGCTCAGCCCTTTGACGCAATGTCAGAGACGGTCAAACCTAGAAGAGTGTGCTTCTTCCTCTCTGCGCTCCCTTCTGACCTGGAGGGAGCAGGCGATTGATTTCGGCCCTTCTGTAGCCCCATCATCTCTGTGCCACTCAAGCCCAGGGATGGAGAAACTGCTCAGGTGCTCCTTCCTGGGAATGCTTTGCTGCAAGTGGCTGTGTCGAAAGGTGAAGTTGCTTTCTCCCACTTTGTGTAGTAGACACAGCAGGACCAGCCCTGTGTGGCCGGTCCCAGCCTCCTTCCCCCTTCTCCCACTCCCTGTGCAGAATGGATAAAGAGTGTTATCATTTCCTATTGTTCCCATGACTGCATGTGGCCTGGAGAGGAGTCCAAGCCACCATTCCTTTGCAGACCGACTGTGGGACAACTCCCATCCTCCTCCCTGCCTCCCTCCCAGCTGTCCTTGGGCTCTTCTTGAACCTTGGTAGGGAACCATACAGGGGATAAGGAGCTCCAGATACTCGAGCCCTTTCATCTGGTTACATCCATCCACCCAATCAGTGCCAGGAAACGAGGCCCTCTTCGTAGATGGGAAAACAGAGGCCCGGAGGACTCAGAAGGCCACAATACAGAGAACAGGTGGCCAAGCCAGGATTCTGTGCCTGGTCTTCAATTTTTAAATGCCCTTGCCAGTTTACACACTCAGTTACCCATATTCAGTACTCTAGCACTTAACTTAATCACCCTAGAGGGGAATGCCGAGTATATATATATGTGTATATATATATATATATTTATACATATCCACGTGCTTATATATACATGTAGTAAAGATACATAAAATAAACACATACGCAAAATCACAGAATTGTGGAATCCTCTTTCCAATACCCAGATGATGAGTATGTGGAAATCAAATCATGCTATGGTCCACACAGCCTTCCTGGGCTCAGAGTTGCAGACTCTCAGGACGCCGGCTCCACCTCCCCTCCTATCCCTCAGTCCGGCAGTCAAGGTGTGAGCCACGTTCTCATTAGAGCCGTGTTCCTTCGGAAGGAGACTCCTCCGAGGAGTGGAGGGTAATAGACTCCTCCAGCGGTTCAATCAGACGTGACAAGGAAGCCAGAGTGTGGACGGAGGACAGCGGGGTTGAACACAAACCCAACCAGACGCAGATAAAAGCGCTGGTTTGCACAGGCTGGGTGGCTGGAGGTCGCTGCTCCTGCCCAGCTTCCAGGCAGGGATGGAGGCAGCGCCAGGCGCTGAACAGGATGTTGAACAATTGGGCGCAATAACGGCCACCAGACCGCCAGGTGCTCTGGGGTCAGCTTTTCTCAATTAATGAATTAATGCTTGTAACGTGAGGACAGCATGTGCACTTGGAGGTCTGAGAGAGCAGGCCAGCGCTCTGCTCTCATTAATCCTGGGAAAGATTTTCGAATCTTCTTGAGATGGTGGCAGGGGTTTGGCACTGGAGGCGGCTGCCGGGGAGGAATGACAGCACTCGTTCTAGGATCAGAACCTGGACCCTCACACCACCTGCACCCACACAGGAGCCGCAGGACCTGGGGCAAAAGCACCCGTTTTGCTTGGCACAGCTCTCTCGTAGTCACCTGCATATTAATTATTCCAACACAATCACCTTTGGCATCCACAGGGGTTGGGCTCCAGGACGCCCCCCAACACACAGATCTAAAATCCAGGATTCTCAAGTCCCTTAAATAAAGTGGCACCGTATTTGCATATAACCTATGTACAACCCCTCGTATGCTTTAATTCATCTCTAGATTACTTAAAATACCTGCTATAATGGAAATTCTATGCAAATGCTTGTTATACTGTGTTGTTTAGGGAATAATTACAAAAAAAGAGATATCTGTATGTGGTCAGGAAAGACACACTTTCGTTCAAATATTTTCCACCTGCAGTTGGTTGAATCAACGATGCAGAATTCGTGGGTGTGGAGGGTCAACGTCACACCAAAGCCCCTGCATGTTCCAGCCCTGCTCATCCTCCCGCTCTGTTCCTCTGCCCCTCCCCTCAGCTGTCTTCATAGTCCCTGGAGGAACCAGCTCTTGCCTCTTCCACTCTCTCTACTCATTCTCTTTCCTCTCCCTGCAATACTTTCCCATCATTTCCCTCTGGTCAACAGCTACTCCATCTTTCACGTCTCACCTGAACATGGCTTCTTCAAGAACCTACCTGGACTTCCCCCTGCAGCCTGGGAGGCCGTCTCACCTGGTGGTGAGGATGCAGGCTGTGGAGTTTGCTCACCTAGGTTCCAATCTGGCCCTGACAGTTGCTGGACCATTTGATCTTGGGAAAAGTGTGGTCTGAGACTCCGTCTCCCAGTCTGTAAAGCAGGACCCATGTTGGGCTCACATCGGAAGGTGACGTGAGCATTCAATCAGATTGACTATATACCATGAGAGAGCGTCAGTACGTGGTACCTATGTCCTCTCCACAGCACTTAAGTTGGTTGAGATTTTAGAAAGCATTCACCCTATTATTTGTTTCACGTATGTGTTGTGAGCTCAGTGAGAGACAGGACTATCTCTGTCTGTTTCATCCCCGTGCCCAAGTCACCAGCAGAGTGGGTGCTTGATAAATAGTGTGGCTTGCATGAAGAGCTAAAACAAAGCCTTGAGCACCTGCCCTCAGGGACTGCGGAGGAAATAAAGGCGATCACGTGCTGTTGGGTGCATTAGAAGCCATTAAGTGCCAGGAAAACATCACCTTGAGGCACAGAGGGGCTCACAGACCACTGGGTAGGGCAGAAGGAAGAGTAGCAGTGGCAGGCGTGAAGGAGGCGGAGAGCTGGAGGAGACGGCAGGAGGAGCTGTTAGGAGGGTGGAAAGATGACCAACAGAAGGAGCCACATCCTGGCGTCTGAATGAATGTCCAGGACCCAAGCAGGAAGTGGAAGCGTTTGTGCATCTTTTGCCCCTGAGGACTGACTTTCCCAGAAGCCTCTCATTCTATCACTCATTCAATATTTGATTCCCTACTAAGTGTATTTTATTAAGCACTTACTAAGTTCACTTCAAAATGTAGAAAAACTACAACAGACCGAGTTCCTGCTCTCATGGAACTCATCCTGGTGGAGGCGGAGCTAGAACATCAGTGGAGCCCTACAGATGCCATGTCTGGGATAAATGCTGGAGGAAGATAGAAAAAAAACAGAGCTGCAGTGTCACCTGGGGGTGACACTGCCAGAGCACTTTACAGAAGGGGCTCAGAGGAGGCCACTTTACAGAAGGGGCTCAGAGGAGGCCACTTGGATCAGATACATTTAGGCAGAGATCTCGAAGGAAATGAAGAAGAAGCAAGAAGGAACTCTGAGGGCACAGCATTTGAGAAGAGGGAACAGCAGGCTTAGGTCCTGGTGTGGGAGTGTGCTTAGAGGATTCAGGGAACCACCACACCCACTTTGAGCAAGCAGAAGTGGCGTGGATGAGCAGGGCAGCTGATCACGTGGGACAGAATTAACCATGATGAAGGTGAACAAGGAGAGGGCCAGAATCTAAGGTACCTTTGACAGATCGTTGGCTGTCTTACGGAGAACAGAGAGAACAGAGTGTGGGAGGTAAGAGTGGAAGGACACATAAGAGGAAGGACATTGCTGCTGTCCAGGCAGACAGCGATGTGCCTGGGATGAGGGAGGTGATAGAGGAAGTGGGCAGCCACCATGGCAGGGCTTCCTTCCATCTAGAAAGACATTAGATTTGTATCAGAAATCATAGTTGGAGCTAGCAGAGACCTTAACTCAGCTAATCCAAGCTCCCTCATTTGACCAATGAGACTTCCCTGAGGTCACATGGTCAGAGACCAGGACAGAGACTGCGAGTCACTCCCCTTCCCGGGTCACACCCCTCATTTTTGGTCCTTGTCACTGTCCCTTTGGTCTCTGTGACTCTAGAGAAACAGATTCACAAAGAGCTACTGCACTTCAGAGGTCGAGGGTAAAATTAAGAACCATTTGGTTTTCATTTATAATTTATGCATTATACACCACCTACTTCCCAAAAGGATTTGAGACAGCTTACAATAACAATCATCTTTAAACCATCTGCACTCCACTAAAGAAACATGTTTGCAAGAATCCTTAATGGCACAAGGAAATGCTCAAAACAAGACTTTAGATGAAGAAGACAGGATACGATTCTTTATTTACTATAATACAGTTACATAACACAGAGATGGAGAGGGAAGGAGACGGAGGGGAGGGAAGAAAGAGAGGGAGAAGAAGGAAGGGGATGATGAGGGCAGAGCAAGGGATAGGAGGGAGGGTGGGAGGCCAGGAAAGGAAGGGAGCATTAACAGTGGCTATCTCCCTTCAACTTGTATGGTGAGACCTCCTTGCTGGCAGACCTGTCTCCTAAAGTAAATAGATGATTTCAATGATACGCTAATATCTTTTCATGCTAATAGCTATGCATTTGTATATCAAATGTGTATTTTTTTTTAAAAAAAATATATACGACCACATCAAAACTATGTGTGCTGATGAGACTTCATTTGCCCTTCTAGGCAAAAGTGTATCAGATCTTATTCCTCCTAACTTTGTATGTGTTGACCCATCTGTCCTGATTTCCACCTCCCCCTTACCCTTCCTGGCCTCGGATAAGCTCTGCTCCACTCTTGTAGATTCCGGTGTTTAGAGGAAGATTTATAGCCTAGTCTTTCCGGGCCCAGCTTATTTCATTTATCATAATGTCCTCCAGTTCTATGCATACTGCTGCAAATGACAGGATTTTTCCTTTTATATAGCTGAATAATATTCTATTGTTTATATGCCACATTCTCTTTTATCACTCATCCATTGCAAAATAGCTAAAAGAGAAGACTTCTAATGTTCTCACCACAAAGGCATAAAAAATGTTTGAAGTGTTGGAAATGCAAAATATCCCTAATTTTATCATTACATAGTGTAAGCATGCATTGAAAAATCACAGTGTACTCCATAAATATGTCCAATTATTAAATGTCAATTAAAAATAAGATGCAACTTTTTAAAAACCAGGTTCCTGCCCGCTATCTGCAGAGATTCTGTTTTTTGGGGAGGATCCAAAAAACATTCTCTCTAAACAAGCTCTCAGGTGAGGCTTCTGTGCTAGCCGGTCCAGACGCCACGCTTGAGTAACTGTGCTGTCGCCCAACCCTTTGAGTCTGTCATCTACTTCCTGAAAGTTCCCTGACTAATCTTGGATGCAGGGAAGTTCAGTACAAGTTCCTGTAATGATGGAACGGCTCTAGAAAATTCCACACTCTCACGAAGTAGCCACGGGTATCTTGTGAGTACTTGAACTGTGGCTAGTTAGCAACACTGAGGAGCTAGATTTCTAATTTTATTGAATTTTACTGAATAAAAATAATTAGCTCTGGGCTAATAAAAGACACTTGGTGCTTTCAGCATTCTACCTGGAAATCTCCTTAATCAACAGGTTTATTAGACTCCATTTCTGTCTCCAAGTTCATCTCCACTGGAGGGGACAGTTTTGTAAATGGCTCTGGCTGCTAATTTCCTGTCTCCAATAGTACTTTGCTCACTGCACTCCAGCCTCCACTTGTGGCCTCCAGCTGGCTCTTCAGGCCTCTACCCACTGCCCAGCTCCGAGGCCAGAAGCATGTGTTTCAGGCGTATGTTGTGGCAGAATTCCACACCTAGGTTCCAGCTTCTCTTTCAACATCTACTGCTGTGTAACAAACCATGCACAATCTAGCAACTTAAAACAATCACTATCTTGTCATCTCTCTTGATTTTTTGGCTTAAATGGGTTCAGTCAGATAATTCTTCTGCTCTCTATGACATTGGTTGGGAACAAAGTGGTCATTCTGGAGACACAACTTGGATGGACCGTCCAAGATGGCTTACTCGCCTAGATAGTAGTTGGGGTTGGCTGGGTGTCCAGATGGGGCTATCAATCAGGACATCTCAGTTCCCACCCCATGTAGCTTGGGCTTCTCACAGCATGGCAGCCCGGTTCCAAGAGCTAAGAAGTGCAAACTGCTCAGGAATTTAAACCTAGCCCTGTCCCTAACTCTGCACCTAAACCCCAGGCCTGAACCATGAACCAGAAAACTATTAGTAATACTTACCCTACCCATAAACACTAAACTCCAACCTTAACACTGACACAGTCCCAAACCATAATTCTAATGAGGACCTTCACAGTATCTAACACTAACAAGGACCCTGACCCTGACCTTGAGGCCAGACCCTAAACCACGTCCCTGAGCTGGACCCATTACCTATCTGTGACACTAACAGAGACCCAGGTTTAGATTATCATTTTTCATGCATTCCTGTGATTTAAACCAGCCTGGAGTAAAAATATCGGAAAAAAATTCATCCAAGTCCTTTATATGAAGAGTGACATATATCTACTGGAAGGGGTGACGGTGGGGCATCTATCTTTGAGTATTCTTCCACAGGGTGGGGTGCAGATGACTGTCAGCCATTGCTTCTCCAGCTTCAGTAGCCCTCCTTCCCCTGGGGATTGTATTGGCGTACAGATTCCGACTCAGTGCATCTAGGTAGGTCTGAGCATCTACGTGCTGAACAAGTTGTAGGAGGTGCTGATGCTGCAGTACCACAGCCCATGTTTTGTGTAGCAAAGTGTCAGTCATGTGGACCGCACGGTGGGAGTAGCCTGGGGTTTAGAATCACCAGATCCAAGTTCCAGGGCTGGAGCCGTGGCTCAGCGGTTTCGGCACTTGCTTGGCAAGCACAAGGACCCGGGTTCAAACCCCAGCACCACGTATACAACTAAGTGATGGAGCAACAAAGGCCATGTGAAAGACGCAATAAAGTTGTTTCTCTCTTTCTCTGTCTCTCTCACTGTCCCTCTCTTAAAAAAAAAAAAAAGATCCAAGTTCCAAACCCAGCTCTATAACTCTCTTTCTTTGAATCCTTGAAAGGCGAGGGTTGGCCTCTCCTTCTCACCCAGTGGGTTAAAACCAAAGATAATAACTGAAAATCATATTTGTCCTAGATGACCGGTAAATAGCTTCAGCCCCATTGTTCGTGGCATCAGTGGCTGGTGTGATTAATGATCCCTGCTGGGAAATGCAGTTGTGGGCTTCTGATGGCTGAGTCATGAGACACCGAGTCCCAGAATGTTCTGATCTGGTCACATGCCCTCTACTCCCCCAGGGGGACCCTCAGGAGGCCATTCTTAGGGAGCAAGTATTCCGGACTACTGAGGACAGTCTGGGCTTTCTCGTATTCACTGAGATCTGTGTAGTGTTCAAATGTCAGAGTATGAACCAAAGCCATCACACCTAGAAATAAAGCCACAAAACCAAGGCAAGACACATGATTAACACTCATTAGTGCTTGCTGAGATAAATACAGTCACATGACCCTAAGTGACAGAGATACGTTCTGAGAAATGTGTCGCTGGGTGACTTCATCATCGTGACAGCTTCACAGAGGGCACCTACACAACCCAAAACAGCTACCACACCACCAGGTGATGCCATCTTGTGGGGCCAGTGTCACAAACACAGTCCATCTTGACCAGGAAGTCCTCATGCAGGGCCCACCGGACATAAACAGGTGCCCAGACGGAGAGCAGCATAATCGTCCCCACCTGTCAGGTAAGGAGACTGAGACACTTCTGCCGAACGTCACACAGTGAAGTGGCAGAGCTTGGACCTGCATTTAGGTCTAGCTGACCACAGACTCGGCTGAGATGACTTTTGAGGGCGGATGGATTTGGGCTGGGGCAGGAAGGAAGTAGCATCTCGCAATTAAAGCTCTCTCATGGTTCAGGGACTGCGATGCTCACCGTTTAGGAAGAGAAGCAAGGGTAAAGCACAAGGTTAGGACGCCCGCTCACTCGGTCCTACTGGCTGCAGCAGACTTGGAAGCAGCCCCGATGTCCGGCACTGGGCCAGCTGCTGTGCAGGAGGGACGCTCTGTGCCCATGGGGCCTGGCCACAC
>PVKS010047158.1:0-12046 GCA_004027875.1 Aplodontia rufa | reverse complement strand
AAAAAGAGTTTGGAAGGGTACAATAAAGGGGTTTTGTATACATTTTTTAAAATTTATTGCTTTTCCTGAATTAGTTTAGCTTATGCCTTTTAGATAGGAATGAAGTGATTGTACTTAGTATCATTTCTGGAGGCATATGGATGGCAATTTGTCCAGGATTGTTGTTAACTTTGAATAGTTGGTTAAAGTAATGTTTTCCTGTTTGATATGGATTTTTATTATAAAATGGCAATGAGATTTTGAACTTATTCTACTTTAACTTCCTACAAATGGTAATATTTAATATAATTTAAAAAGTTAATAGTCTCAATATGTCTTCTGTTAGTCTAGTGCTTATTTTACTTACATGAATTGTTATATTCTTAGATATTTATTTATATAAAGTTGCACATTTGGTAGTTTTATGTAAAATAATGGAAATTTTGGAGATATTCTTTGGTATCATAGGAAATGGTTTAAGTAAATCAATTGTAAAATAGTTGTAATATTTTCAGTTTAGAATAATATCTGCTGTGTAAAGTTCTCTTAGGCACAGGATGTTTTTTCCCCTACTGGAAATGCTATTCATTTTTCTTGTCTTCCTTTGTAATGATGATAATGGCTGTTAATCCTACATTGTATTTGATGCACTGTAACTCTAATATATATACATGTTTTATGCCCTTGTGAGATTACAGGCTCCTTGGTATCAGTATCTTACATAGCTTTTAATTTTTTTTGTTTTGTTTTGTTTTTGCTGAACAGAATCCTATACATATGGAATGTAATCAGTACATATTTGTTGGATGTACCTTTAAGAAATTCTTTAATGTGGGAGACACTCTGAATAAATCACTTTTTAATTTTACCTAACAAACATCTAGCATTTTTGCTAATGCATTTTGTCTAACAAATGTAATTTATTATGAAAGTTATTCTGATTTTATATAGTGAATAGACTTACTTGATATTGAGATTTCAGGAATAATCTATACAACTTGCTAAAATGTTTCAGTATAAAAGTTCACTGCTAATGGTAACAAATTGATGATAATGTTTGTTTTTCTCTACTCTCATTCTAAAGATAGAACTAGCATATTTATATCTTCTCAACATTATTTTATAGCTTGGCTTTGATTTTGTTACATAAATAATGTTGAGTTTTTAATAAACAGCTTACTATATTGTAAACATCAGTAATGCTAATATAAATATTGACAAGATTATAAACCATTATGACTGAATTATAAATAAATTATAAATGTTGATAGCAATATGAACAGTGTGATATAATTTAAATAAAGTTTATACTAAAATTAACACTTTGGAACACTTAAGTTCTGACCAATCATAGAATTTCTAAAGTAGTTTGTAAGACATGGGCAAGTTTAATATTTGTATAAATAATTAATCAGAACTGGGGGTTTTATGGTCAGTGCAGTGTTTATCTAATGTTTATTTACACAGTGATATGAGGGGCCTGGAGCAGTGGCTCAATGGTTACAGCGTTTGCCTGGCATGCTCAAGGATCCAAGTTCTAACCTCAGCACCACATGTACAACTAAGTGTTGCAGCAACAAAAATCAGATGAAAAACTAAATAGAATTCTCTTTTTCTCTCTTTCTCTCACTGTCACTCTCTCTTTAAAAAAAGAACCTGATAAGTTTTAAATTCACAATTCTAAATTTTAGCTCTTTAATATGGAGTATAACCAGAAAATAAAGTACCATTCTTTATTAGGAAGTGACAATAAAGGCTTAGTTATGTTTACTGAATTAGAAAATTTTTAAAAAGAGCATATGCATTTGGCTTTAGCCAGTGTTATTATTTTTGATAACCTTTTCATATTTCTGTTATGTGTTAACTAAGAAAAAGGAAATGGAGAGGACATAAAATCTGAAGTATACATATCACATAAAATGCCACATGCTTTTGCTCATGCTTTCTCTTTTAGATCTGAGAATTGGTATTATGTATGCACCATATGGGTCTTTATCAAAGGTGCTTTGTTTGAAGTCATGGTAGTATTACCTGAAGAGATCGATTTGCAAATATATATGAATTTTTTTTCAAGAGAGAGGAACAGTGAGAGAGTAAGAGAGAATCAGTTTTATTTAGTTTTTCATGTGGCTTGTATTGCTGACACTGCGGTGCATACATGGTGCTGGGGTTGAACCTGCTTCCTCATGCATGCCAGGCAAGCTCTGTAATCGCTGAGCTACTACTCCAGCCCATATTTTTTTTTTAAAGAGAGAGGGAGAGAAGGAGAGAGAGAGAATAAATTTTATTTACTTTTTTCATGTGGCTTTCCTTGCTCTGATACTTTGTTGTATATGCGATGCTAGGGTTCGAACCTGGGCCCTTGTGCGTGCCAGGCAAGCACTGCAACCACTGAGCCACTGCCCCAGCCCCAAGTTTCATATTTTTTTTAAAGAGAGAAACAATTTTTTTTTAGTTTTTCATTGGCTTTCGTTGCTCCAAGACTTCGTTGTGTATGTGGTACTGGGTTTGAACTCATGTACTTGTGCATGCCGGGCAAGTGCCGTAACCACCAAGCCACCACTCCAGCCTCAAGTTTCATATTTTTTAATAAAATACCTCAAATATATTTTGATTAGAAATGGTTTTAGGATTTTTTCAAAAGTACTAAATGGTACCATTTGCTTCCAGTGCCTTCAGAAAAGGTCTTATAAATACCTTTAGTTGTATGAATTGTATATTAAAAGTATTATACTTGTGGCTAGATTTCTTTCTTTTTATTTATTTATTTTTTATTTTTATGGAGAGATTTATTTTTTAAACAACCAAACAAGTTTTTAACAACATAATATAAAATGTATATAGATTCTGAAGATTAGATTTACCCCCAAGAGTGCACTTCCTAATTACCTACCCGTATCCCTCCCTTCTCCTTCCCACAACATCTCTAAAAATGTATTAGATTGTATAATATTACACCTTATCTGGATTTAACACTTGATAATAGACCACATTTCTCAATGTCCCGGGTCTAGTTCCAGCCTCCACAGATGAGTGAAGACATTCGACCCTTGGTTCTCTGGGTTATGCTGATTTTACTCAGCATAATTTCTTCCACAGCCATTCATTTGCCTTCAAAGGCTGCAATATCATTGTTTCTAATTGCTGTGTAAAATTCTATGGTATATATGTACCACAGTTTTTGGATCCATTCATCCAGTGAGGAACATCTGGGTTGTTTCCATAATCTAGCAATTGTAATTTGAGCTGCTATGAACATAGATATTGCTGTGTCACTATAATGTGCTGATTCTAAATCCCCTGGAAAAATCCCCAGGAGAGGAATAGCAGGATCATATGGTGGGCTCATCCCTAGTTTTTTGAGGATTCTCCACACTGCTTTCCAGAGGGGCTGTACCAGTCTGCAGCTCCACCAACAATGTGTTAGTGTGCCTATCTCTCCACAGCCCCTCCACCATCTATTATTGTTTATTTTCTTCATTTTTGTGGCTAGATTTCTTTGTGAGAGATATGAAATACTCATCAAGAACTGTCTGCTTTTAGAGAGTTATAATTTATATTGCTTAATTTTTGAGCATACTAAAGATAATACTCAGTATATAGTAGGTGTATAAATAAGATTTGTGCTGCTTAATGGTTTTCCTTTTGTTGCACTTGAAACACAAGAAGGATGAATGAGTTGTCTGTCAGCCAGTGAAATAGTACTTCACAGTTGATAGGTTAAGCAGAACCAGCTCTTCTAGACTCAAATAGTTGGTATTTTTCTTATCTCTGATTCATTCTATAAATATGTTTTGTTAGTTCACAGTGAGTACATTGGATGTCAAGAATTCTGTCAGTAGTCAAGACAGTTCTGTGCAAACTTCTGAAATACCTACTGTTCACGTTGATACAAACCATGTCTTAGATACTCAGCAAGTTGACACACCTCGTTTGCAAACAAATGAAGATAAATTTCCAGAAGAGAAAGCAAGTATAGAAGATGAAATGGACCCCTCAGATATTTCAAATGTGAGTGCTGCTCACTTGGTAAGAACAACTTATCAGAATTCTGTGTAAATATACTTAAAAAGGCATAAACTCCAATAATAATTACTTTTATTTTATTTTTATTTTACAAAGCACTTTATATGTTATTTCCTTTTAACATTTTATTTTCATAGTAATCTTTTGATATAGTTAAGATTATTCTTGTTTTGTAGAGGAAGAAAGACTAAGAGAATAAAAATCTTTTTCAAAGTTATTCCATTTATATGTGATTTAACCAAATGCATGTTAGCTCAGGATTAAGAAACTAAACCTAGCATCTATATTCCTTGCTTGCTTTGGGTTTCATCCCAAGCACTGCGCGTGGGAGTGTGCGTGCACCCACACCCATACACACACACATACACTCCTGAATTAACTCTGACTAACTCTACAGTCTTCGATTCAATATATAGCATTCTGATAGATGGGAAATGTTGCCTGCTAGACTTAGTTTTAAAATTTTCCTTTACAGAATAATTTATACAGCTAATATTATTCATTTGGTCTTTAAGATAAAATTTATTTGCCATCCCTATTTCTAGACTCTCTAAAAATTAATTGGTTATATATAGGTTAATATTTTTGAATGATTTCTCATTTTTGCCCATCACTTCCTATTGCTCATTTAAATAAATATAAAGATACTTGCCCCTGGGAATGATCCAAAATAGGTCAGAAAAGTTTCATCATTTTGTGTAAATGATATGGTGTAATCTTTGCTTGGCATCTTTCACTCAGCATGACCATTTTGAGGTTCATCCACGTAGTTGTTTATTAATAGTTATTATTTTTATCACTTTTGGTAGTATTACATTGTATGAATGTAACACAATATCTTCATTTATTTAATGCCCCTGCAAATAATAGACATTTATACTTTTTTGTTATAATTTAAAATAGCACAAACATTTGTGAACGCATCTTTGTGTGAACATGTTTTCATTTCTCTTGGGAAGATAACTAGATCACTTTCATTGATAGCATTTTTCAAGTCTCCTATATCCCTACTAATTTTCTGTTTACTTGTTTTGTCAATTTAGAGAAGGATATTGAACACTTTTTTTTTTTAAGAAGGGACAGTGAGAGAGAGAAAGAAAGAGAGAAGCTTTTTTTTTAATTTTAGTTTTTCATGTGACTTTCATTTCTGGGACACTTCATTGTGTATGTGGTGCTGGGGTTTGAATTCACGTACTTGTGCATGCCAGGCAAGCGCTTTAACCCCTGAGCCACCCCTCCAGCCCCTGAACACTTTGAATGTAATTCTGGATCTGTTTTTTTTTTTTAAGTTGGGTTAAAATTTACCAAGTGTACAGTTCATCAATTTAAAGTTTACCATTATGTTTTTTAGTATCTTCACAGAGTTGTGCATACATCCCAATAATCAATTATAGAGCAGTTTCATCAGTCCAAAAAGAAATCAAGTATTCATTACCAGTCATTCCCTTTCATTCTCACCCTCACCCTCCCAGTCCTACACAGCCACTTCGCTCTTTTCTATCTCTATGTTTTTGCCTGTTTTGGACATTTCATCGAAATGCAATGCAATATGTCATTCTTAGTGAAAAACCATTTAGCATGATTTAAAGTTCCACCATGCTTTAGCTTTAGTATTTTATTCCTTTTCATAATCATTTGAATACTATTTAGTATTCTGTTGTATGGACATACCACATTCTGTTTATCTGTTGGTAGAAATTTAGGTAGTTTCTATTGTTTGGCTAGTAGCTATAAAGACTTATGCTATTTTAAACATTTACACACACGTTTTTATGTGGACATTTATTTATATTTCTCCTGGATATGTATCTAGGAGTTTTCCTGGGGCTTGTAAACTTTATGTTTAATCTTTTGAGGAGCTCTCAGGCTATTTCCAAAGTTACATAATTTTATATTCTCTTTAGGTTTATTTTCTTTAGCAGTTTTATCAATTTTGACACCGTGTATTTTGAAGCTCTCTTAAATTCTTAGAACTGTTTTGTTTTTAAGGTCTATTATATTTTTAGGACTATTTTGTCTTCCTGATAAAGTGACCCCCTTTATTATTGTGAAATGATCTTTATCCATGGTGATTTTTTTTTTGCTTTGAAGTTTGTGCAATATTATACTTCAGTATTCTTTTTTTCCACAATACTTTGGTGTTCTTTTGATTGAGTAGATTTTTTGCTTGTAATCTGTATCTTTGTGTTTAAATTAGGTTTCTTGTGGGAAGCATTTTACTGGATCTTGCTTTTTATCCAATGATCTGTACCTATTAATTGGGTGTTTAGACTACTGTTTGCATGTAATATGATTATTGATATGGTTTGTTTAAATATATGAACTTATGATTTGTTTTTCATTTCACCCATGGTCTTTGTTCCCTGTTTTGTTTTTGATGATATCATTTTAATCCTCATGGTTGGCTTATTAACACAACTCTTTGCTTTGTTATTTCAGCTCTATAGGGTCTGTAGTATAGATCTTTAGCGTCTCATGGTTAGTAATTGATCACTCAATCATGTTATTTGTATTTCTTCTAATTTTTTGAGCATTAGAGTACGATTTATTCAATACTGAGTAGAAACAGAACTCCTGCAGGGTGAGAGGGGATCCAATAGGGGTTGTCTTCTTCTAATGTTTTAAGTTAGGTGTAGATGTGTTCAGAATATATCATCACCATTACAGTGCTTGTATTCATTCAATGTTTCTATTATAGAATATATGTTTGTTTTATATTTAGTGAGCATATTTTATCTGTAGTTATTCTGAATTTTGACATTCAAATGAAGTTCACATTTTGTCATTAATAATACCTATTATTTATATAGCTCTACAGTTTCTCATAGACAGCGTCTGGTAAAGAAGGTAAGTCAAGGATTATTATTCCATTTTATGGAATAACAAATGGGCTGTTGACTTTAAGAAACTTCTAAATCACACAGCTAGCAAGTGCTTGCGCTTCTATTGGATTAGGTTTTATGATCATAATTCAGTGTTTATTATTTACTTGTACTATTGAGTTCATGATTATGATATTAAGATGTGAATATTTAACTGTTTAGTCCAGTAATGATTCTTCTTTGTGTTTCTTTTTAATTTTATAGTCCATGGCAGAAGTCCTTGCAAAAAAAGAAGAGCTAGCAGATCGTCTAGAAAAGGCCAATGAAGAAGCCATTGCTAGTGCTATTGCTGAGGAAGAACAGTTAACTAGAGAAATTGAAGCTGAAGAGAACAATGATATTAACATTGAAACTGACAATGACAGTGATTTTTCTGTGAGCTTTTAGAATTTTTAACATAATTGTTCAATTACATACGGAAATAAAATTCTTAGGACCAGAAAGACTTAAGAGTGCATCCAGCTGTAGTGAAAACTGTTTATTTAAAAATAATCTTCAGTAACAATAATAATTATTATTCTCATGATGATGTAGATTTATGTAATAAACAATAACAAATCTTTTTTAAATACTTGATCATTAGTAAATATTTTCATATAGAATACAACTGACACGTTAAAAGTTGTTACTCTGATTTTACAAATGAAGGCATTGAGTCTCCCAGAATGTAAAATCTCAGCATTACTCAGATTGTAATTTATAGAGATTGCAGAAGAATCTAAGGTGTTTTACATTTTGTGTTCTATTAACCATTAGCAAATGATGCACTTCATTGCTGTGCTCAAGATGTATATGTTAGAGGATGGGATTTGTTAAAGAATTTGTTAAAGAAAAATAATTATCAGCTCTGTGTCTCCCATATTTCTGTGCTAAAATTTAATGCCCAACGAAGAATTGGGCTCTGCTAATGTGTGCTTTATATGTCAGTATTGATTTAGAAATAGTATAAAGTCAGTATGTTTCTTGTGAAGTTTATTTCATTAGTTTTTGTTAATGGCTAGTAGGCTCTTAAAATCCATAGGCTGTGATATTTTAATTTGGTGATTACTGTGACTATTCACAGTATGTAACCTTTTTCTGATTTCAAACTGTTAAATGAAATGTATTAACAAAAGGTGGAAAAATTTCACATATAGTTCACTTTTAATATTATAAAAATTGTGTCTGAAAATGTGTTCTTCAAATTTTGTTTTTTTCTCATTACATTTAGGCCAACCTGGGCAGTGGGAGTGTATCTTTCTGTGGTATGTCTATGGACTGGAACAATGTTCTTGCAGATTATGAAGGGATTATCTCTGTGTGTATCTGCTGTGTAGGTACAGTAGGATACAATCAATTATCTTATTTTGTGTAGTTTATGTGTAAAATAATTTGAAATAAGAACGCTATAGACTTTGAAAAGTCTGTTTTTTAAATGTTGGTTTTATAGAACTATGTAGTTAAAGAGTAATAAAGGTTTTCTTTTTTCTGAACAACTCGTGAATCTTGGCGCCAAAATACATCCTGGGGTGATATTGTAGAAAAGGAACCTGCTAGACCTCCAGGGCATGGAATTCACATGCACGAAAAACTTTCCTCACCATCTCGTAAAAGATCTGGCTTTTAATCTGAAATATTTTACAGGAGGGGAAATCAGCCCTCTTAACTATTAGATAGAGTTTCTACGTGACCATTTTTGGCACATTACTTCAGGACAGTTCCAGATCCATTGAAAAGTGATAATAATTTCCTGAAATGCTAGGCCAAATTGAGTTTTGTATACATTTTGAGACCTTTGAAGTCTAAAGAACACTATTTTTGACTTTATCATCTAAACATTTGTGTCTCTTATTCTTTTGTTTATATTAACAGAACAATTGCAGAATCCAAGAAGAAACATGAAGAGAAGCAAATGAAAGCACAGCAGCTAAGGGAAAAATTGCGTGAAGAGAAAACATTAAAGCTTCAGAAATTATTAGAAAGGGTGAGTTTTTATTTTTAGGAAATTATGATAGTCTTGTTATAGAGCTGAGGCCTTCTGGAAAACTGAGGAATGCAAAGGCCCCCTCCAAGCCCTGATTCTTGTGATCAAGAAATATTTCATACATGTTGTCCAGGGTAACAAGAATGAGCTTATTGAAAGAATAGGGAAAGGGGACTTCACAAGGAAGAGAGTGGGTCATCTCTTGAGAGGACAATGTGCATCTCCTACATTCCAGTGTTATTGGGTCTTCCAGAGAAGTTTCCAGAGAGCCTGCCCAGGTCCACCCCTTGACTTTTGACTGACAGGTAGGTGATATCACTGCCGTGGCAACTCTAGGTCACCTTGGCCCCTGTGGACAGGTTTCAACTGGATTGTTTTTCTTTTTTTATTTTTTTTAAAGAGAGAGAGAGAGAGAGAATCAATTTTATTTATTTATCCATCTGGCCTTTGTTTCTCTGACACTTGTGTATGTGGTGCTGGATCCTCGTGTATCCAAGCAAGCACTCCAGCCGCTAAGCTACTGCTCCAGCCCTTAACTTTATTCTTTTTTCTTTTTCCTTGTCACCAGCAGTTTTATTCAGTTTGGTATATGCTAGGATATAAATACATAACCACATGCCCTTTCTTATTACAGGTAGTTTTTTATATAATCATTTCATGGCTAACATTTTATAAAATGAAAGAAAAAATGAATCTAAATTATCTGAAAGGAGCAAGGGCGTAGGAAAATACATTTTATATATATTATAAAAGACAGTTACAATGAAAATCCATGTCTTTCCTAACCCAGTTTTATCCAATAAAGTCAACATGTGTTATTCTTCTATAAGCTGCTAAGAATGTACAAACACTGTGGCTCTTTCTTTCTTCCTTTTTTTTTTCTTTTTTAAGAGAGAGGGACAGTGAGACAGAATCAATTTTATTTAGTTTTTCATGTGGCTTTTGTTGCTCTGAGGCATTGTCGTGTGTATGTGGTGCTGGGGTTTGAACTCCCATACTTGCATATGCCAACCAGGCAAGCACAAACCGCTGAGCCACCACTCCAGCCCCTACTGTGGCCCTTTCAAAGGCAGAAGTCAAAGAGGAAGCATTGTTATATACACTGTTCTTAGTTCTTAACTGGAGTTGAGCATTCTTTCATAGTCTTCCTTAGGTGGTGGTAATATGGCAAGATTTTCATCAAGAAATCCAGCTGCAGTATCTCGGCCTGTGGTTGCTCATTCTGTAACTGACAAAGGCAGTCTGCACCATAGATCACTGTCTTCTCAGGGATGACTTCAAAAGTGTTTAGGCTGCAACAAGCCCCAATGAAGTAGCCAGTTGTCAATATTACATTTCTGCCTAAATATGCTTCTGATTTGATGATATTATTATCCCCCATTTTCATGGCTTGGGAATAACAGCCAACTTCAAATACATTGTCAGTGCCAATGATCATAATTTTGGGTTCTGAATCTTCAGTGTCAGAGGTGATATTTTCTGGGGGGTGCATTTATGAGGAGGGCATGATCTTCTATTAGGTTACCGTCACCAATCACTATTGGCCCAGCTTCTGTAATAATTCATGCTTTGGAGTGGATCATCGTCCTGGGTCCTATAGTTACATCTTTTCTGTTATTACTTTCAATGCATACCTCTGCTCCAGGAGCAACCTTTACGCTCTTTTGAGTCTTTTCCTCCATGGTATAGCCCCGGTCTCTTCCTAACTGTATTCTTCTTAACCATGCATTTTTACAGGTTTTCTGGTTAGGAGTAACTATCTTTATCTCCCTGAGTTTCAGGATCTGGTCACAAAAGTCTCTTCCTTTAGGGTAATTTGGGTTCCCCCTATCAACATTATTTTGGGTTCTCATTTCCTCTACAGACAATAGGTACCTTGCTGAGTAATGTAACACACACACCCTGCCACACAGGCTTCCCAGTAGATAAATTGCTTTTTTGGTAGAGAAAGCATATAGAGTTAGCACAGTAGGCCCATTTTATAGAATTATTCTCTTAACCTATGTTCCACTATTCACATCTGTCTGTTCCCTAAAAGCCTTAAATTATTGGGCATATTTTCAAATAGACTTTTTTTTTGTCTGAGAAAAGCTGAATGAATCATAAAAATAATTACATTCAGTAGGAGGCATTTCTTCTTGAATTCCATAAGGTTAACTGTTAAAAAAAAGGGAGAAAATTTGTCTCCTGTGCTGAATTTATCTTTCCTAAACTATCTCGTAAATTCATATTTTGCGAGGTTGGCATGGATTTGTGAAGCCGAACTTTGTGTCTTGTCCTTTTCATCATTAAGGTTTCTTTGGGTGGATTTGTCCAAAGTGTAGAATGATGATGTAGGATAGTTTTGAGGCTAAGATGATTAGGTATTTTCTGTATGCCTGCCTGTGGTAATTCCTGGTCCCTAGTATTATCTTTAATTTTTACTATTATGTACTAGTCACCAGTTTCCTTAGTCAAAGAGGGTGCAAGCTGCCACCCTGGTTTCCAGTTGTTGTCACTATGTGTATGTATGCTGCTGATGCTATAGCCATATACAAAAATGATCCATCCTGCTGTACATGTGCGTGCAGCCAAACACTAGAACTGCGCCTGTCTGTCCAGGCCCTCGCGACCACCAGCACCAGCCTTCAGCTACTCAAGTATGCTCACTGCTTAACAGAAAACTATTGCTGAGAATCTCATCAACTCTTGAAGGTACTGCACATATCTGGAAGCTTTTGCAACTGAGGAATACTCAGTTATTAATGTTACTAATACCTGTCTTTGAGTAGCCATGGCAGTACGTATTTATGGAGCTCATGTACACTCTTGTGTGAAGTATTCCATGTGCCATCAGACCTGGTGCAGCAATACACTTCCCTGTTTGCCTTCCTACACTTGACAGTGGCCCTGTAACCCCCTCACCCAGGTATGGACTTTCCTTTCCAAAGCCAGTCCATAAAGTCTAGACAGGACTGTTTTTTCAGATGCACAGACAGCAATGCAGATAAATAAAGGAAAATCAGGAAAACTATGAAGAGAACACAGTAAATTTCTAGTAACTGACTTAAATACATGGAGATCCACAAATCTCATGATAAAGAATTCAAAGTAATCATTCGATGGAAATTTGGCAAACTACAAGAGAACACAAATAATTTTAAAAATCAGGAGAGCAGGGCTGGAGTGGTGGCTTGGTGGTTACGGTGCTTACCTG
>PVKS010047157.1:0-12946 GCA_004027875.1 Aplodontia rufa | reverse complement strand
GGCCCCATAAAGCACTTTTCTTTCCTGTAAGATTCTAGCTCTGATAACTGAAAACCTTGTCTTTTAAGACCATTAGTTCTGTTGTGGGCTTTTTGGAGGTAAAATCTGGAACCTCCAAGACCCTTAATCCTAAGTCATTATTTTGGTCATGCATGTCTGCCTGAATAGAGATAGGATTAAATATAGGTGAGTCAAGGGAGAGGGAAACACATTATTTGACACCTCAAACTCTTGAAACATAAATTTATATTATACATGAAAATCTTTCGTCTGTGTTTCATTTTATTTATTTTTATTTTTTTATTTTTAAAGAGAGAGGGACAGTGAGAGAGAGAAAGAGAGAAACAACTTTATTTAGTTTTTCACATGGCCTTAGTTGCTCCAACACTCAGTTGCGTATGTGGTGCTGGGGTTTGAACCCGGGTCCTCGTGCTTGCCAGGCAAGTGCCGAAACCGCTGAGCCACACTCCAGCCCCTGTGTATTAATTTTAAACTTTTTTATTATCTTTGTTTTTCAGGCAAAAATCCATAGGTTTTTTTTTTCAATTCTAATTTTTAAAAATCCTTTGACAAGTTTTCTAGCTCTCTGTAGGATTTTTATATTTTATTACCATTGTTATAAAGTGGAATAAGCATCTATATATAATAGCATTTTTAGCTTTGATTAGAAAACCTTATTGTATTAGTGTCTCTAATTTTCTCCTTAACTTCTGTTAGTGAAGTATTATTCACAATGGCATAGAAATTGAGGCTCAGAGAAGTTTAACTATAAAATAATAAGATCATTTAAAAATCATGTCCAATTTATAAAAAATCATAATTATATAAATTATTATATATAGTATGAATTTATATATATGTATATATAGATATGCATGTGGAACAACCTTTAAAAATAAAATAAATTTTGGCCCCTGCTATAGGGTCAAATTTACTAATAACTATTTTGAAATTTATTTTTTTAATTCAAGTGATATATGTACATAGTTAAAAAAAATCAGTTGTACTAAAGTGTTCCCTGACCCACTCTGATTCTCTACTTCAGAGGAAATTATTTTAAAGTAGTAGGGGAGTTTGATCTGATATTTACCTTCATGCTTCTAAAAATATGTATTTACATTTCTTTTTCTTTTTGAGAGAAAGAGAGGGAATCTCTCCCTCTTTTTTTTAGAGCGAGAAGGAGAGAGAAAGAGAGAAAGAGAATTTTATATACTTATCTGGCCTTTGTTTTTCTGACACTTTGTTGTGTATGTGGTACTGGGGGTTTGAACCTGGGTCCTTGTGCCTGCACGCAAGTGCTTGTACCACTGAGCCACTGCTGCAACCCTGTACTTACATTTTTATTTCTTGATCTGGTAATTCTAGTTAGTAGCTACTGACTTCCTATTAAAATAACTGAGGATTTATCATTATTCCAACAATGTCGTATGATAATTTTGGGCAAATTAATGGTTGGTGTTTGCATTACTTTATCTTGGTAAATGTTACACACTGATGAACTGAGTAGTACAAGATTACCTATCTGCTTTCTCATAAAACTGTTCATAATCCTGGAGTTAATAATTGCTTTTTTGTGTTGTTTCAGGTTAATGTGAACTTTTGTGAGTCTAAGAAGCTTTGGGAATGGAAAGAATTTCTTACAACTTTTAATTTTAGACTATTTGATTTATTAAACACATAAATTATACAAACTGGTCTTCTTTAAGCCTTTAAATTCAAACTGCATACATAACAATTATATTGCAAAGTGGAGTATAAGGTAACAGTTTATCCCATTAATATACAATTTGTTAAAACTCATTGATACATTTAACATATGTAACAGTTTAGTCCTTCAAATGTCCAAGGAGAAAGATTTACAACTATAATGAACAAAACTTCTTAAGCATTTTATCAGCTTTTATAAACCTAATAAATTAAATTTATAGGTAAATACATCCTAAACATTCCAATAGTCTTTACAGATTTGCAAAATTTTGCTATACTTAAACCTTAAAAACACAAAAAATAAAGTTTTTTTTCAATAATACAAATATTTTAAATAATAAAAACAGATTTTATTAAGGTGAAGACAAAAGTATGAAAACTAAGAGTTTGTAATATTCCATGACTTTTGTATTTAATCCTGAAGCTTTCCAGAGTTGTAAAGTTACTTGCCTAAATTAAAAGACTGAAAAAATTGATACTATAATGTGTTCAATTAGAGTTCAGACGTTGTAGGCTGGGCACAAGGACTCAAGGACTGAAAACTGCAGAATTATGTGATTCCACCCAAATTATAACTGGACAGCCTGGAATCATTCTTACAGGTACTGTCTATAGAGGTTTGCGTTCTCTGGGGCTTACCTTTGCAACTCCTTACCCAACTCTTGAGTAGCCTTTTTCATGTTTTATCATCTGATTTGGGTGTATGGAAATCTAACCTCATCTGGGTTGCACCTAATTCTCTTCATCAGATGATTGGGCTCAACTTATATTTTTACATTCTGATTAGAGTTTGTGTTATTTAAAAAATCTAAATACATTTCCCCCAAAATAGACATATTTTATTTAAAATATGTTAAGCTGTGCAATAGGTTTAATTGTGACTGTCCCTCTGCCACAACTTCATAGTAATTATAATGACAATTATCTTCAAGGTGCTCTTTACTAATTTTTAAAGATGCATTATCAGATCTATGAAGTCTATTAATTTTTCCAAATGATCAAACACAATTACAAATGCTATCAGTTCCTTTTTCTTTTTAGCCCTAGAAGGCTCTCTCCTGAAGTCCTCTGTGTCTCGCAACCTGAACTACAGAGGCTGTTCATTTAGCACTGGTATGAACTGTCTTCAGGGCTGGTGTGAATTGTCCTCCTGAGATTTTCCTTTCCTGCCCTTCTGTTTCAGGTCCTGTTTTCTAGGTTCCCATTTCCTCTTTCTTATTTTGAATCTTCATTTGACAGAAACTCGCTTTCCTATTGACTCCATTCTGGATTTTCTTGTACGTAGATGGAAGGGGAACAGGATTATTGGCTATTTTCCTTGTTATCAGCATCCATAAGCACTGAAATTTCAACTTTCTGTAATCATTTAGTCAATTATGATTCCTATATTAGCTTTATCTTTTCAAGATTCTTTTATTTATAGTGTAGGGATTGAACCCAGGGTCTCTCACATGATAGGCAAGTGCTCTACCACTGAGCTACATCCCCAGCCCTGTTTCTTCCAAAACTTTGATGATATCCCTTGTCTACTTTGGTTTCCTTCAATGTCATTTTAATAGAATTTATATTACATTTAATTGGAAGTTTCATTTCATTTTTAATTTCTTGTTGTCTCTACTCCCTCCCTCTTCTCAATCAACCCAAAAGAACACCCAGGGTAACTGACAAATATTAATTCTCAATATTACTCAACAAAGGATGCACACATGAGGTTGTTCATATTCCTATGTACTACAGTAGGTAAGACTTCACCTAGTTTCTCAAAAATCTGTTATATTATTTAAGTGTAAATTTAAAAGGCAAGTTTTTTTTTAAATCTTATGAAGGGAAGGAATAGTAAAAGCAAGAAATTAAAAATAAATGAAACTTCTAATTAAATATAAATTATATTGAAGGAAACCAGAGTATATAAAAGATATCATCAATGTTTTGGAAGAGACAGGACTGAGGATGCAGCTCCATGGTTGTGCATTTGCCTAGTATGTGTGAGATCTTGGGTTCAATCTCCAGGACTACAAATAAAAAAAAAAAAAGGAAGAGATAAAACCAATAAGGAATTATAATTGATTAAATGATTATAAGAAGTTGAAATCGCAATGTTTATAGGGCTCAATAACTAGAAACAGAGAATGAAGTTAGGGTAAATTTTGGGGGTTATCTAGGATGTTGATAGATTTTTAACATGAGTAAGATTCATGACTGTCATTTTAATAAATAGAATATGCTATATATGAGTCTCTCTGAAGGGAAGTATATTTAATTGGTAAATCAGAGTAAAAGGTTTTTTTTTTTGAAGTTTGTCATCATTGATCAAAACAGGGTTTAAAGTTATTGGAAATGAAAGATTTTCCCCCTGGTTAGAGTGGTTTACAGTTAATGTTGTAATGAGAAACTTTATCTTACTCAAGTGAGAAGCCTCCCATACAGTACCTTTGCTAGGAAGTGAAGAAAAAAACACCACCTCCCTGACAGAAATCACAAAGCAAAATGCAATATACCTCCTCTTCCCTTTATTATAAGAATAGCCCATTGTGCCATTCATAAACACTACCTTCATTTATAGTGAAATATATTTTTTGATCAAATTATTTCTCTATTAAACTTCAAAACAGTTATGATGATGAAGTTAAACAGATAATTTCCTGTTATTACAAATGATTTTACAAATGACAGGAAAATTAAGAATTATTTTCATCATGATTAACTGTTAACAAAATTATTATTATTATTATTTTACAATTTCTATTAAGTTTTAATCTCTTAAGTGATGCTGAATTGTGCTGTCTCATTGAAATTTTGTTAGTCCTTTTCCTGGAATAACTTTTCATTAGCTTTAAAGTAAAGAGAAAACATTCTGCCATGTATATGTATATAATCCCCTCCCCCATCTAGTGGCAGGAAATTAGTAAAGAATATATTTCAGAAAAACTAGCATTTATGTCTTAATATTAAAAAAATAAGCAATTACCCCTAATTTGCTGTGAGTTTTTAAAGTTTTTTTTCAATTTTGTTTTCTGATAACTTTACTCAATGTGGTGATTATACTGGTAATAATTTGATTCTAATAGATTTCTTTTCATTTGACATGGTCTTACATTATCATGTAAACATGGATATTGACGAAATACGTTAAGGCTGATACTAGTCCAGGATCTCCCTGCTTTCATGTTACCTCTGCATTATTGTGTTGAAATCAACAAGAGGTTTCATGACTTTGAAAACTTTTTCCACATATTTGGAAGGGATGTAATTGGGGTCATAAATGTTAACTATTGCTATGTCTTCTTGATATATTGTTTCTTTTACTATAATGTAGTGACCCTCTTTGTCCTTTCTGATTAATTTTTGGTCAAAATTCATGTTGTCGGATATAAGAATCACAACACGGGCTTGCTTTCTTGGCCACAAGCCTGGTAGGCTTTTTGTTAACCTTTCACCTTCAATTTGTGTCTATTTTTGGCTGTGAGGTGTGTAAGTAGCATATTGTTTGATTTTGTTTTTTGATCCAGTCAGCTAATCTTTGTCTTTTGATTGGAGCATTGAGTTCATTTATGTTCAGTGTTAGAATAGATATGTGATTCTGGGTCCCTGGCATTGTGACCTTTGCTGTATTTTGCTCCATCTTGGATATCTTTTAGTGAGTTATGTTATCATTGACTTTCTTCTGTTTATGGGCTTTGGGAGTTGTTAGTTTGTTCCACTGAATAAAGTTTATTTTTGAGTATTTTCTGTAGAGCTGGTTTTGTGTTCATGTATGTTGCTAAATTGTCCTTATCATGGAAGTATTATTATATTTCTTCATCACATTTTAAGCTGAGTTTTGCAGAGCATAGTATCTTTGGCTGAAAACTATTTTATTTCAATATTTAAAAAATATTGTTCCATACTCTCCTGGCCTTTATTGTCTGATCTGAAAAATCCACAGTAGTCCTTATTGGTCTGCTTCTGAATGTGATTTGATGCTTTAGTCTTACTGCTTTTACAATTCTTTCTGTGATTTTTTCTGTTATTCATTTTATACATGAGGTGTCTCAGTGAGTTTCTCATTTGGTTAGGTCTCTTTGGTGTCCTATAGGCATCTTGAATTTAAATTTCTGGATCAATTTTGATTTGGGGGAAATTTTCTTTGGCTATCTCATTGAGAAGGTTCTTTATGACCTTTGTTTGTTGTTCTATGTTCTCCCCTATCTCAATGACTCTCAGGTTATTTCTTCTCATCTTGTCCCATACTTCTTGGAAGTTCTGAACATGCTCATCAAGTTTCTTTTCTTGTCTATCTTCCTTGCATCCAATGTTGCTCAACCTGTCTTCATTGTCTGATGTTCACTCTTCAAGAGGTGAAGTTATATTTTCCATTGAGTTTACTCTAATTATCTTCCAATAAGCTTTTAATTTGGTTGACTGCTTTTCAATTCTAAGAGCTCTACTATGTCTCTTTTCAGGATGTCTAGCTCTTTATCAAAGTGGTCTCTCAGTCCCTGAAATTTCTCTTTTTTCCTTCCTTTAGTCTTCTTTTAATTCTTTGATTGATTTAATAATCAGGTTGTTGATACTTTTTTGTAGGTTTTCATCTAGGACATTAACCATGGACTCCTTGACTGGGGAGCTGTGGGTTTGAGGAGGAGGATTGTTTCTCTTTTTCCTCATTTTTAGTTTCAGGGAATGGTGCCTGAGATCTATCACTGGATAATTCATTTGGGGACTTTGTTGATGGGTGTGGAGTTTTTGTCTGCTTTTTTGGGCTGGGGTACAATTTGGTTAGTACAGTTCAATGGCTGGTCTAATAGATTTCTTGAAAATTTCTTTCTCCTTCCATACATTTTTACATTGACATTTTCATGAAATATCAAATTCATTTTAGTCCATGAAAATCTCATATCTAGTTAACTGATTATTATATATAATTAATTATATAATGAAAATATTCAATTATACTCTATTCACATAAAAACTGCTAAAGAGTGAGAGCTACTATTATATTGAGGCTTAGAATATCAACAGGCCCAAATGGACAAAGAATATTTCAAATATTACTGTGTCCTATTAAAATTTTTGGTCAGCAGTGTTTTTGATGCAGAAATATAATTAAAAACTTGACAATAAAGACAATAATATGGCTCATTGTGTATCAGTTCATGGTGCCAATGAAGATTTGTGGTCATTTGTTTAAAAGACTGCCAAATGCCAACTTTAGTTGTGAAACAAGTTTTTTTTTGTCCCTGTTAACAAAGGATTCTAAATTGTTTTTTTCTAAAAAAGTAGCCAAGAGTTTTCATGGGAGTTTAAATATGCTTGTCATATTGACAAAATATATATACATTACTCTTCTTACACTTTAAAATAATCAAGGTGTGCTAAACCCTGTTTCTATTATGTAGAATAATATATTCAAAGAATGAATTTAATGAATACAGTCATCTAAGATGGTATTATTTTCATTATCATGTTTAAAGTTTATTACTATATAATTTTGGAATATGTAACATTAGAAATTATGAGCACTATAGTATAACTGTTAGAATATTTTGGTAATGGACAGGTTATGTTTTTCTTTCATAAGATTTAATACTAAATCAAATCATATGTGCCATATGTAGATCATAATAACAAAAAATAAAAATAAAAGAAACAAGCATTCAAGACCTACAGTTTCACAGAACAGTCAGAACACTTTTCAGTCTATGATTTATAGATAACTCCCAGAGAAGGTGAGAGGGAGAGATTCTATATTCCCTTTCAGCATCTTCATTATTTGCTCCAGCTCTTTGGAAATTAGATTTGGAGTCAAGCACAAAGGCAAACAATTTCTTTCAAGTATAAGATCTATATTGAAACAGTTTTATTGATAATGAATGATTATTGAATGATTAGCAGTGCTGGAGTAAACAACAACAACAACAACAAAAATACCAAATTGGAGTCTCACTTTGTTGCTCAGGGTGGTCCAGAGCTACTGGCTGAAGTGATGCTCCTCCTGCCTCAACCTTTCACTGGACCAGGGCAACAGGTGCACACCAACATGCCCAGCTTAGTGCTGGATACTTGATTAGAAATATGAACAGCTATTATAACCTGGCATTTAGCTGGTATTTGGCAGTGTTTTTGAAGCTTTAGACTTGAATGCTTTTTTTACTTCATTCAGGTACTCTGTAGCTGTGCACAGGCAGCACCACTTCCTAAAGTTTGACACCTACCCCCTTCCCACATTTACACCCACATGCCTTTCTCCTCTAGAAATTAAAAAATGTTGTATTCTTTAAACTTTCTTAAATTTTTGTCTTATAGTAGCTCTCTATCATAGCTTTAACATAACAAAGGAAGGAATGTAGAGCTCATAAGGAAACATTCTTCCTAGTCCTGATTGATGGAGTGTGTGCATCTAGATTTGTCCTTTACTTCCTATAATTTCTGAGTTTCTTAAGGGTTCATTCATCATGTAGGTATCAAACAACTGAAGAATTAGAACTTTGAAAGGGAGAATACAGTTGTTAGGAAATGCCAAATGCATGTTATCACAGAGTTGAATCAAGATCAGAAACAACAATTTTGTAGATACCAGGATATTCAGAAATAATTCTGGCATTAATAAGATGCATGTGGTCTGCCCACCTTTACCTGTACCAAAGTTATTAAGATTTCTGACAAAAGGTTTTCAAGCTTTGAAAGCCAGGGAATGTATTCTCCAAAATCTTGATGAATATTGATCAATCTGGGAAGAAGTTTATCAAATCAGAGGCTCAGCTTTAGTTTTCCCATTTGCCCCATTTCATTTGAGAATTTTCAGTAATTGTGCATATATGCTGTGAGGATTAAAAATTCAAACATTTCTTCTTTTAAAGTTTTGTTCTACAGCTGTTGATTTACTCATGTTGACAGAAATCCACTGATCCAATTCATCCAGAATGAGGTGCAGCTTGGCTGACCCAGTTCTTGGATGGAGGATTAATGAGCATCTAAACTGAACCAATTCAGGAAAAGAAAGACTTTGGAAGAGTCAGTATGGATCCTAGTTATGTAGTTATTATTAATGACTGGATATTTTGCTTCTGGTTTTGTTCACAAAGTGAGACAAAGAGGTGGTCATTTATTCTATGGATTGCCTAAACTTTTAATGACTTGGAGGTAAGATGCAGGAGCTGGTAATAGCGAAATAGGCAGGTATTTAGAGTTAAAGAACCAGGCATTGAAACCTGGCTTCTCATATACAAACTGTTTGACTTGGGGCATTTTAGTCTGTTGGGTTTTTTTGTTTGTTTGTTTGTTTGTTTGTTTGTTTGCTTTGACTGGAAGACCCAAAAAGAACAATCTTAGGGGAGGAAATTTTACATGAGGGCTCATCGTTTCAGAGGTCTCAGTCCATAGAAAGCTGGCTCCATTCCTTGGGGCTTGAGGTGTGTCTGAAATCATGGTGGAAGAGTGTGGTGGAGGGATGCATCTCCCATGATGAATCAGGAAGCAGAGAGAGATTCCACTCACCAGAATCAAAATAAATACTCCAAAGATAATGCCCCCGGTGACTCCCCTCCTACATCCACACACTGTCTGCCTTCAGTTATCATCCAGTTAATCCTTATCAGGGGATTAATTCACTGATTGAGTTAAGGCTCTCATAGCCCTCATTTGACATCTTGGGCTTCCTACATTGTCTCACATATGAGTTTTTTTAAAAAATTTTTTTATTTTTGAACAATCATACAAGTTTTTAACAAAATAATATAAAATGTGTATATATTCTGGATATTGCAATTACCCCCAGGAGTGCCCCCCAATTACCCTCCCTTATCCCGCCCTTCCCCTTCCCACAATATCTCTAAAAAAGTATTAGGTTGTATAACCTTACATCTTATCTGGATTTAACACATGCTAATAGACCAACTTTCTCACTGTCCAGGGTCTAGTCCCCACCTCCACAGATAAGTGGAGACAATCGACCCTTAGATCTCTGGGTTAAGCTGATTTTACTCAGCATGATCTCTTCCATAGCCATCCATTTACCTTCAAAGGCTGCAATATCATTGTTTCTAATTGCTGTGTAAAATTCCATGGTATAAATGTACCACAGTTTTTGGATCCATTCTTCCAATGAGGGACATCTGGGTTGTTTCCATGAGTTTTTAAAATGGGGACACCTCACATTCAAACCATAATAGGCATTGTCAAAGATCATCAGTTATTTCTAGCAGAGGAGTAAGAGAAGAGGAGAAGCATGTGGGATTTGGCATTAGACTGCTTGTTTTGATTTTACCTTGTACTTTTAGATTGTGTGACCTCAGGACCATGAGATCATGTTAAACAAATTATTCTCCTCCATCTCCTTCTCCTTCTCTTCCTCTTTCCCCTATGCTTATTCCTCTTTAATAGCAGAAGTGACCATAGTAGCATTGTAATAGAAAAGGTTGATTGCAAGATGTTTCTGGTGAGAGTAGAATTAGATGTAGGAGCATACTAACCTAGAAGACTCCTATATCACTTGAAATAAAATTTGGGTTAAAGGAACATACTTGAGAAGGGTACAGGAGGGAAGCAGAGAACATGAGGCTAGTAGACATTGGGGGATATATCTATATTTATATCCATATCTATGTATATTATTTGCCAAATCAACTGCATCCCTGGAGTAGACACTGATAATGTTTGAAGAGAAGATCAGCTGTGAGCTTTGGCTGATAAAAATATGAAAATTGAAGACCAGAGTCTAATATTTGGGTTGCCGTTTTCTCTGCATGGTCTCTATTGCAGCCTATTGGGAATGGAATACTTTGTTAGACAGATGCTTCCTTATTACTAAAGGTTCTTTTTGTGAAAATCTAGGACTGAATACCAAGCATCATTGATCCATATTCCTTATGTCATCAGCGCAGAATGATAAAGTGTTTGTTTTTAAGCCTATCTTCTACCACCCTGCTCCCCCCTCACCCTAACTACCCAACATCATTGGCCATGCTTCACTGAGTTCCTTCAGGGACCTGGTACCTGGAAGTTGCCAGTAAACATCCTCTGAATTCAGTCACTTTTGACAGTGACATGCTTTTTTTTTCTTAAGAGCTTACTTCCTGTTTCTTCTACAGTATCCAGCTATTATAAAACAAGGTAAGACATAAACATTTTTTTGAACTCACACAATTATATAAGGTATCACTCTCTCTTTGGATCTATTTCTCATTTGAAAACAATTTAGGGGCAGGGTTAATCTAGGCTAGCAACAAAATTGTGACCCATATTTGCCAACTTCTGATAAAAAATCATTTTAGATTTCTTTAACTTTTGAGTACAGTAACAAATGAAAGCATATAAAATACTTATATATAATATCTATCTATCTATATCTATCTATATCTATCTATCTATCTATATATATATATATTTGACATTGCCAATCTAAGTATACAGAAAGTCAGTCATTGGGCAGGGATCATTATTTTTAGAAAATACTGGGAAGTTTCTGAATTTGGCTAGTTCTTTTCCCTAAAGCCAATCTAATTTGACAAGAAATATGAAGCCTCCCTTAAATGACAATTCTGGAATATTGACTTCCTTAGTAATTTCCCTCACTTTTAGCAAAATCATTGCCCAGTAGTTGGCATTTTTCATCTGTGTTTTGCATCACAAACTTGATAACTTATTTGTGTAGTCCTTCAAACCTACCTCTTTGAGATTCACCGAATTTATTTTCTTCATGGAAGTTCCTGAAAATAGTCAATTTACCCTTATCTTTGTTTTAAGCAGAACAAAAATTGACATTACTTTGATTCATTAATTATTGATGTGATGTAAAATTTCACTGTAACTTCTTAATCCCTTCAGTATTTTACAGTCTTCCAATATATTCTGCTCATCGTAAAACATTTTGATTACCTTTAATTAATGGTGTACCAACCTTTTATTTTGCCTCTTCTACTATTTATCCCTTCCTGAAGGCAGGAGACAGTGGTAAGCAAGTACTGGGACACAGCCCATTATTCAGAAAAGCCAGTGTGTTCCTATTTGAGGAGGGCAGCCACAGAGAGGAAGGAGCTCTCTTATGATATGAGCTCCAGAAAGTAATGCCCCCATAACTTGAGAATTTACTGTGTGCTGTGCACTATTCTGAGTAATTCACAGCCATTATTTCATAAGAGTATAACTATACTTTGAAATAATTATTATTTTCTCACTTTACATGAGAAAAATAAGGCTCCCAAGGCAAGTTGTTTAAGGATTCACAGCTAAAAAATAAAGCAACTATTTAAATCTAATCTGTCTCCAAAGACCATGTTTCAATGGCTTTGACTATATTTTAATGGATACATTGCATTGTCTTTCTCCAAGGACACCAAATCCCCACAATCCCCACTCTTGTACATTGAGCATCTTGCTGCTCAAAGTATTGTCCTGTTTAGCATGATTGGCCTCTGTGTCCTCCCCAAGACCTACTGAATCAAATCTTTTTAATCAAAAAGTTTTCCACATTAAAGCTTGAGCACTCAATGCCGTCTACCACTTATTTTCATCTTGCCATCACAGGCTCAGCTTCTGACAGATTCAGCTTCCACTCCATGTTCTTGCCTTTGTGTCCTCCAGCCTTTCCATGGCCTGGAATGTCTCCTCTCTGCACTTTCTCTGCCAGCTCATTTCTTGAGAACTCATTTCCTCAATTACTGTATTTTGTATGTGTGTGTGTGTGTGTGTGTGTGTGTGTGTGTGTGTGTGTGTTTGTGTGTGTGTTCTGAGCAGTTGGAATTGATGATACCTTCTTCTGAATCCCCAGTCCTTGGCATATATTTCTGTAAATCTGATTGCTTCACCCTGGAAGAAGGCCTCTACATGCTTGTCTTCACACCCCAAGTGTCTGGCAAAGTGCTTTCTGTCATTGCAGGTGCCCAGTAAATGTCTATTGGCTAAAAGCTTAAGTGATATGAAGGGTCCATCTTTTCAGGTTTTCTTGAAACTTTCATATTCTTTGATCTAAAGGTTATTTAGAGGCATGAATTCTAATTTCCAAAGACTTGTTTTATTCTAATCAACTTTTAATTGTGCATTTCCATTTTGTTGGTTGAATATAAACTCTATACTTAGAAACTTGCAGCTAAGTACACAGTAGGTTTTTTATAAATGAATATAAAATGAAAGAAAAAAGTATTTGAGAGATGAAAAAATTTGCATACATTTATAAGATTTAGTTTATTTTTATATTCACTTCTTCAGTTTTTTTGTTTTTTACAAAATCTGTCCCATTTTGGAGGAGTTGTGTTAATATTAT
>PVKS010047156.1:0-12966 GCA_004027875.1 Aplodontia rufa | reverse complement strand
TCCATTCCCCTCCATCCTCCTAGGGAGCCTGGCACAGACCAAGCATATTAAGTTCACGACTCCCTGCCCTCCCAGCTGGCAGGATAGGCCTGGAGCCCTGCACAGGGAGCCAGAAGCCCCCCAGAAGCCAGGGAGGGCCCTCCACCCATCCTTTTGCTCCTTAAGGCCTGCTTTCTCATCTGCAAAACGGGGAAGCTAACACCCCTTCTGCTCACCTCCTAGGCCTTGTGGGGCCACATCATGCCATGGGCTTGAAGTTGGGGTTCTCAGCCTCTACCTGGTAATCCTTTGGGGGTCACAAGAGGGTCAGCAGCATCCCCAGCCACTGTCATCTCGATGCCAGGACCAAACTCCCCCTTCCCAGCTGTGACAACCAAGAATGTGTGCATAACTTGCCAAATGTCCCCTGGTAGGGGAGGGGGACAAAAGTGTCCCCATTTGAAGGCCCGGGGTGGAAGGTACTTTGGGTGGCTCTGACAGGCCAGATGGTAGTCAAAGGGAAGGGAAGAGGGGTGCGTGAAGGAGGAGTGGCCCTGTGTGGAGGGGACCCCAGGGTCTTGACCTCCACCCAGAGTGTGAAGAAGCTGGGGACAGAGGCTCTGACCCCAAGGGCAGCCAAGCTCACCCTGGACTGCACCAGGCTGGATCAGCCCTCTGGGGAACTTCTGCTGGTGACAATAGCGGACGCAGAATCAAAGGGTGCTCTTTAGGTTCACACCTTTCTTGGGGCAAGTGCCAGCGTGGAGCCAGTAAGTGCAGGGTGTCGAGGGGTCCTGCTCTTCTGGAAGGTTCCCCTCCTCCACACCCTGTGCTCAGCCCAGGTGAGGAGTCAGGGTCACGGCCTTCCAGCTGCACTGATGCACAGTGAAGAAAGCCTAAGGCCTTGCGGGGAAGCAGAGGATGAGCAGGTGGGGAGATGAAAGGGATGGGCTCAGGGAGAGGTAAGGAGGAGCCAGCAGGGGAAGGAAGTCCTGCTGCTGATCCCTCTCAGGGTCCCTGTACTGCCAGAGGCCTCCTTCCCCTTTAGGGGGCTGACAGTCCAGGGAGCCGTGAGCTGTGGCTGGCACAGCTGGCACTCGGTCAATGCTGACTGGTTGCCCTGATGCACGCTCCCTACACCACCTAGGCCCCACAGATGTGGTCCAAGATTGTTCTGGTGCAGATGCCCCCAGAAGAGCCCAGCTGTCCCCTGGGCCAGTCCTCCTAGCCAGAGGACAGCTCCAAGCTCCAAAGTCCCCTTTGCTGGAAAAGCTGCCTTGGGTGCCACCCATCCTCCCTGCTCCCCTACCCCTACCCCGTCCTGGCCCTGCCACCGCCTCCCAGCCCCTTCTCCACCCGCCTGGCCTGGAGCAGCAGGGAGTTAATTCCACTTCCCCAGCCCAGGCTGCTAGCGTGGAGCCCAGCTGAGCCTGAGAGGCTGCAGCTCTGGTCTATAATAGAGTTGCTGAGACAAGCGGAAAGCGGTGGCCTCGTAAACAGATAAATAATTGGAACAGCAACAACACACACCTTGCTGCTTCACGGAGTAACACTTCCATTAGCGGAGGCTGCGGCTGCGAGGCTGAGGCTGCGGGCTGGGATGGGCGGAGGCTGGGAGCCGGCCGCCTGGGTTCCACTGCTCCGCAGCTGGGCACCACTGTCCCCTGGGCAGCCTTTGTTCCAAGCACCACCCCACGGTCAGCTCCGAGGTCCCCTGGCCTCCCAGGCCTCTGTGTCCCCGGGTGAAGTGGGGACCTCGTGGCCTCCCTCCTGGCCTGTCCCCGCGCAGACCTTCTCTCCCTCACCAGCTCCCCCGCTGTCACCCCTGGGGCTCATCTCACCCAGAGGCCACAGGGAGCTTTAAGTGGACTGCCAGGGCCCTCTCCAGCCAGAGCTTCAGGGGGAGTCAGGCTCCGAAGGGGGGCGCCTCCCAGTGTCCTCTCTATCCCTGTGTCACCCAGCACACGGCTCTTCCCTTCCATGGGCGCCCACAGAGCCCCGGGGCGGGGGAGAGGACTTGCCGGCCTGCATCCCAGCACCTGGACGCTCACCATGGCCACCCCTTGCTCTGCGCAGGTGACAGATGGCGGCACCATCAAGCAGAAGATCTTCACCTTTGACGCCATGTTCTCCACCAACTCCTCGCACATGGAGAACTACCGCAAGCGGGAGGACCTGGTGTACCAGTCCACCGTGAGGTAAGGCCTGGCCGGCACAGGGCGAGCACGGGGAAGGGTGAGGACGCTGAGGCCCAGAGAGGGTGAGCAGTGAGCCTTCAGTCACACAGCCAGGAATGACAGAGCCCCAAGCTTGGGAAGGAAACCACCCCAAATAACCGGGCTCCCAGGTGAGAATCAGCAGGGTGAGGAGGACGAGTCCTCCCCCGTTGCCCAGAAGGCCACAGAATCAAGCTGATTAGATCCCATTCAGGGACCTGCCACTTTCTAGGCACATGTGGACCCGTCCACACCCCAACAGACCCTTGACCTTTTACACATGCTGGTCTCTCTTCCTCTTTGGTCACCTGGTAAACTCCTCATCAGCCTTGAGAACCCCGCTCAAGCAGGCCCAGAAGTGGGACACTTCCTTAGGATCAGCCCAGGTAGCAGTGCACCCGATCTGCTTGAGGCTGGACGGCTGCTGCTCCTCCCACTTCCTGCCCTCTCCCAGGGGATTTCACGGCTTTTATGAAGTGCAAATGCACACACACATGCACACTTGCACAAACATGCACACCCATGAATTTCACACACATACACACATGTGCATGCATGTGCACATGCCTACACACATGTGCATACATATGTGCATGCACATATACGCATGCATGCACACATGCACATACACATGCCTACATGTGTGCGCAAAGATGCGCACACATGCATGCATGCACATGCACGCACATTCATACCTGTGTGCACATGCAAACACACATGCGTGCACACACCTGCACACCCGCAAAACACATATACACCCATGAATCTATATATGTAAACACATGTGCATGCATGCACACAATACACACGCCTACACACATGCACAGACATGTGCACACATGCACATGTGTACACACATGCATGCACACACAATCCACACACCTACACATGCACACAGGCATACAAATTCATACACATGTACGTGTGCACATACCCACCCACACAAACACATGCACACCCATGAATTTCACACATGTACACTCATGCACACATACACACACCTACACATTGCACAGACATGTGCACACATGCACACACATATACACACATGCGTGCACACATGTATGTGTGCTAATACATGCACACATGCACCTACACATGCACACATGAATGTACACAAGCATGCACACAAGCATGCACACATGTGCAAACATGTGCACACACATATACACACATGCATGCACACACCTACAATGCACTGCACACATGTGCACACATGCACATACAATATACACACCTACCCATGCACACATACATGTGCACCACACATGCACACGTGTGCCTGTACACACACATATGCAAGCATGCATACACACACACACACACACACACACACAAGCTCTTCCACACTGCACAGCCAAATGCTTCACCTGGGGCTCAGCCAGAGCTGCAGGAGGACCTGTCGTGTCGGGCACACTGAGAGCCACTTCAGGGCTTCATGGAGTGAATGGGATATCCAGGGAGCCCAACGCTGACTGGTCTTGAGACCCTGAGCCCAGAGGAAGATGAGGTTTCACATCCCAACATGGGGTTTCAGCTGTACCCCAAGGCCCAGCACACAGTATGTGCACAATGGAACCTGCAAGATGAGTGGGTGGTCCCCGGTACACTTCTTGGTCCTTGGGGCCTCGGTTCCTTGTGAGTAAAATCAGCAAATGGGACAGTAGTTTGCAAAGGGCGTGCGCAACCCCGCCTGGGAGTCTGGCCAGGGTCCTCCTAGGCTGAGAATGGACTGAGAATGGGAAGGTGCTGCTGCCTGGAGGAGGCTGCCCAGGTTCGGTGCCCGGACCTCAGTGCTGGCTGCATTGGGGAAATGGCTGAGAATGCAGATGCCAGGGGCTCCGGGCAGGGGCGTGAACGGCCACGGAGGCCTCCGTCCCCCTACCTACCATTTCCCCCAAACGCACTTTTCAAAAGGAATCAGTCACCTTGAAACACTAGCACGCTCAGAACGAGCCAGTGACCATCAGGATGCAGAAGGGGGGAGAACTCATTTTGGAGAATGGGACTGTTCCGATAAGCAGAGAGCGCTGGTGTCCCCAGCTTCCCAGTGTCCAACCCGGCCTGGTACCAGTGACCCAGGGTCTCTGAGAAGCCTCACTCCGTCTTGCCCATCTTGTCCATTCTCTGCCCCGCCACCTCCAGGGCAACCCTAAGCCCAGAAGGAAACTCAGACACTGCCCAGACGGCCTGCGCTCTCGTGCACGTGGAGACCTGGGTGCAAACTCAGCTCAGGCTGCTGCCCGGGGACCTCGCTTCCATCCTGCAAAGCCGGCCTGGCTTGGTTGTACTGGGATTTAAGTGAAATTCACGCCCGGTGGACCACCTCCAAATGCTGCTGCGCGCACCCTGCCTTTAGTGGGACCTTGGGCTGGCAGCTCTGGGACTGAGATTGCCGATCTCAATCTCCAAACATGGACGGCTCAGCCAGGGGCTGCATCCTCCGAAGGGGCCCATGAGTGAGTTCGCACGGAGTGCGGCACATGCGCTAAGTTACGGTCTCCTACTGCAGCCCTTCCTTTCCCCACCGTAAAACAAACTCCTCTGTTTACAAATCTCATAAAACCTTCTCTTTTGATCCCCACAAATAAACCTGGCAAGTGGTAGTATTATTTTCCCTAGCCCAGGGTTTTGGTTTGTTTTTGTTTTTAATAGAAGAAGTCAAAGTTTAGTAAGGTCAAGGGTCTCCACGGAAGTAGAATGAATCTGGTCAGCCCTCAAACCACCCCTTCCTACCCCTAAACCTTCTTTGGATTATAGTTAGTGAAACTAAGCCTCAGAGAGGTTATGAATTTACCCAAGGTCACACAGCAACACTGACTTAGCCCAGTTTTAGGCCTTGTGGACAGAACTCGTCTATTCCGAACTCGTCTATTCCCTGCGTGGGGCTGGATCTCCCCAGCCTTCTTCCCATTACACTGGTGGTCTCCTGGGCCAGAGAGCACCCCAGAGAGCTGAGCCACCCGGTTTGATGAACTCAGGGGTGCAGACCCTCTGAAGTTCAGTTGGGTCACACAGAGCTCCCGGCAGGAGCCTAGTTGCCTGGCTGCAGGGCCCCAGTAGGGCTGGCTGCTAGGGTGCTGGGACTCCACATTTACATATAAATGAAGATATTTACAAATTAATGCATCTCAACAAGAAAGAATCCCAGCTCCACAGCTGTCTGAGCTACTTCCTCTTCAGCCGTGCAACGTGCAACGTGGGCTGAGTGAGGCTGAGATTACCAAGAATTGGCTGAGAGCAATTTCCCAGATAGCTGCGAGGAGCCCCAGGGACTCCCCGAGTGTCTGCTTCCTGGTGGGGTCCCCTGGGGCATCTGCGGGGGGGGGGAGCCCTGGCACCCTGGGTGCACAACCTGAGCTCCTCAGAGGCCTCTTCCTTCTGAGCACCAGAATCCAGAAGGCCCAGGTTGGAACTGGTGAGAAAATCTTCCTGCCCTTGAGTCGGCCATGAAAACCTACTGGGAGCCTGGCAGGGTGCAGGGGCCAAGGGATACGGAGGGGACAGGAAGGACACCACCTGTGACCAGGGAGGGAGACTAAGCAAGGAAGGCAGGATGTGCATGACTGGGTCAGCAACGGGGTCCACAGGGAAACCGGTTGTGAGAGGCAGGGGCAGGCTGGGCACTGTGTTGGGCAGTGTGCTGGGGACCCTTCAGATGGGTGGTCGGGCAGGGCTGCCAGTCAAGGTGGCACTTGGGCTGAGGCCTGAGGATGGGAAGGAACTGTCCTGGCGGGGACTACGGAGAGCAGGACGTGGAGTGGAAGGGACCAAGGGGCTGCGACTAGTTTTCTGTGAGCCCGCAGGAAGGATTTCAAGCAGGCCAGGCACAGTAGCCGCAGCCAGGAATATTAGAAGGTAAAAGGGGACAAGGAGAGAGGAGGCCCTTTTCCCAGTTTCACCAGGGGTCCCAGGGAAGTTTCCAGAGTCCCGCGCAGGTCCACCTCTGACAGCTGGATTGCACCAACGCTCAACCCACGGAGGGGAGGTTGTAGTGGGTTTTTTTATTGTTGTTGTTTTTATTTTTTATTTTTATTAGTGAATTATACTTTTACATAATGTTGGGATTAGCTGTCACGTATTCCTAGATGCACACAATTCAGCAATACAATTTGTTCAATATCCACCCCCAACCCCTCTACCTCCCTCCTCCTGTCCCCTATTCCCTTGCCTTACTTCTGGGTCCTATATTGTTCCTAAAAAACCCAAATACAGTGACATCGCTCTTATACCTATAAAGAACATTTTTTAAATATATGGTATAGTATATACAGTGACATTTATATGAGGTTGTAGTGTTTTAATGACATGCTAAAGACGCAAGTGACTCTGGGTCCCCTTGACCCGCCCACAGGTTCTAATTAGAGCTCACAGATGGGACCTGAGGCTCTGAGTAAGGGGAGGATCCTGCTATTCCTTTCCTGGACATTTTTCCAGGGGAGAGTCCCCTGGTGTCCTTCTGGTGGCAGGGCCGTGTCCACACAGGCTCTAAGGACCCGCTTCAGGGGAGGGTCCCAGAGCCCTCCACTTGCCAGTACACTGTGTTTGGAGGGTGCAGCATCCGCCCCATTACTGCTGTCCCCAAGGCTGCCGTGGCCTCTTGGAGGCCAGGGTGATTCTGCCGGTCCACACCCATACTGCCAAGGCCTGCTGTTTCTGGGAGCAATCCGCAGGCCTGACCCACCCCCTCTGCTTGGCGCGTCCTGGAGAGCAAGTGACGGGTTTCCTCGTCCTCTTGGCTGCAAGGGGATCCGGCCCTTGCCCACCGCAGCCTGGCACAGGGTACCTGCTTCAGCAGCCGACCTGGCCCACGCTTCCCGCCTCAGCCCAGCGCTGCTCCCCAGCGTAGGAAGGAGGTCCCGCTGCCCCACGCTGCACAGCAGCCCCACCAGGACAGGCCCTGGTGCCTCAGCACCCACCCATGGCCAAGTGGGCGTGCAGTGGGTCCTATGGGTGCACCAAGCCCTTCCAGGCCTCCGTCCCTGCCCCAATGGCTGCATCGTTCACGTGTCACAAGGCATCGAGTGATCCCTGTGTGTCAGGGACAATGATGGAGATAAACAGTGAGACAATCAGAGCTGGCCCTGGGGCCCGATGACGGGGGAGGGACGGCCATAAACACGTGTTGAGGTGCAGAGGGGGCATATTTACAGCGTGACCAGTGGGCGAGGGGAGAAGGCACAGGATGGGAGACAGGTGGTGCAGGCACCTGCAGGTGTTGTGGCCATGGGCAGTTTGGCGTGAGCTGGGCTGCCGAGGTCCAGCAGAGCCAGAACACGGGCAGGTGGCATTTATTCTCCGTGTCCTGGGAGCCACTCTCCGCCTGGCCTGCTGCGGTAGGCGTTTTGGAAAGCTGACTCTGGGGACTGAGCATCGGGTGGGTTGGAGGTTCCAGGGATGGGCGGAAAGCTCTCTGTGTCCTACGAGCATGTGAACAGCTGCCCCTCAAAGCCACGTGGTTGAGAAGAGCTGGCTGCAGTGGGCAGGTCCTGAGGGCCTCACAGTCCTGATTCGAGTGTAGCAGGGCAGGGAGATGTGGGATCCCGGACACCCGCCCGAGGAAACCCAGTCCCTTTTTTACTTTGATGAGTGTCAGTTCATGGTTCCACTCCGCGAGGCACGTGTGGTGTCTCTGTGTGCAGTGGACCCAGCTGCAGCGGGCGGGGTGGTCAGTACACAGGGGTCACAGCCAGCAGGGGTCACGGCCAGCCCCCACCCCGCGATGCTGAGCGCCTGCCTCCTCCCTGCTGCCCGTCAGCTTCCCCAAGCCGCGGCGTATCTTCCCATCTCGGTGTCTCCGGAACCTACTTGGCATTTAGAGAGGAACAATAAATATTTGCAGGATGGGAAGAGAGGAAGGAGAGATAAAACACGGAGATAAATAACTAACAATTCAAGTCATAGAGTGATAGCTGTCCTAGGGAGGACTCGGACAAAATGCCACAGGGAATCAGACGTGGGGATGGGGTGGGGGGGGGTGAAGGGAAAGTGGCATTTGAAGTGGCTTTGGAAGCATGGCAAGCTGGGAGTGGGCATGTGAGGTGGAGGGCACCGTGTGTGCCAGGAGCTGGGGTGGGGACGTGTGCAGGGAGTGCAAGGCCACTCCAAGCTGGCAGACCGTGGTGGCCTCGCAGGGACTCTCGGGAACCTGTTCTAATGGAAAGATTGGGTTGGTTTTTAAGTAGACGCGTTGAATGTCTCCTCCAAAGAGCAGAGGGGTCCGTTTCTCTTTGAGAAGTTAGACAGTGTTTCTGCAGCCTCCTGGGTGAATGTGCGGCAGACGCGCCCATCACTGTTGGTACAGAGGACAGCGCCACCCGCCTTGTGGGTCTGGAAGTCTAAATTCTAAAGCTCTTTTCCCTCTGCTTGTTATCACGAGCCACACATCTAGCTACTGACTATTTATTTATTGGTACTGGGGATTGAAGCCAGGGCCCCTTTTTCACTGAGCTGCATCTTCAGTCTTTTTATCTTGAGACAGGGCTGCGCTAAGTTGCTGAGGCTGGCCTTGAACGTGAGTTGCTGGGATTACAATCATGTGCCACTGCCTCCAGCCCCAAATACCTTTTTCTCCAAAATACACGTAGCAGATGCTGCTTCCCCACAAAACCATCGCTCATTTATTCACTCATTTGGCCACGCAGCAGCCAATGTGTTGAATGCCTACTACGTGCTGGGCTTGTGCTAGGCTCTGGGCAGCAAAACACATACAGGTCCTGTCCTTCCGGAGCTGATGACCCAAGGCGATGCCCGGTTCCTGATCCTCTATAAACCTATTTCTTTAATCTCCCACCCAGAAATCCTCCAGGAATGTGAATGACAGTGACATTGTAACCCTGAACCCTCTCCAGAGCTCTACTAATGGCAGATTATGCCTCTTGGTTGTATCAAAATCAAAAACCACTATGGGAACCCTGTGCCCATTTTGAAGAGAGCTGCAGTTCTCCTTGCAGCCACTAGGGGAGCTCTCAGCGCTCTCAGCAGGGCACCCTCTGAGCTCCTGGGGTCCACACCCCAGGCAGACCACACACCACCTGCGTTAGGATCCCTGGGAACTTACTTTAAAATGCCCATTCTTGAGCCCACCAGGACAGAATTTAATTCGAATCTAAAGCAGGGCCAGGGTATCTAGAATCAGTTTTTTTTTAAAATCTTCTAGATATTGGCAGTGAATTTCAGAAAGCCGCGATCAACACACCTACCCGATCCCAAATGCACAATTCAACAGGAAGTGCCAACGCACAGACAGATCTAGTTGGGACTGGCAGCTGCTGGCTCGCAGATGATTGCTCTCAGGTCCCTGCAGCCAGACCGCTTGGTTTGAAGATGATGAAATTGCTGAGCCAGTGCCAGGCATGGTGGCAGACGTTTGTAATTCCAGCAACTGGGGAGCCCGAGGCAGCCTCACAAGTTCAAGGCCAGCCTCAGCCACTTAGAGAGGCCCTGTCTCAAAACAAAAAGTAAAAAGAACTGGGGGTGTGGCTCAGTGGTAAAGGGACCCCTGGGTTCAATCCCTAGTGCCCCCCACCCCCCAAAAAAGAAAAGAAACTGTTGGAATAGACAGTTACGGGACATCCCAGTCCATTCCCTGGGACCAAAGTGACCTCGTGGGCACCAGCCCATTCCATACCCCAGACTGCCCCCAGGCCCAGACAGTGACCACCACCTCTCTGCTGCAGACCCTGCGCTGAGGTCCTCATGCCGGGGGAAGGGCTGGGGCCAGCTGCTGCTCCTACGTCACGCAGTGGCCTTTTCCCACTGGGTCCATCCCCACCCTCCACCCCAGAGCACCAGTTAGGGAAGGGACCCCCTCTGCCTAGGGCCCCAGAGCAACCCCTGCCCAGCCTGCCAAACCCGCTGTCACTCAGGGCAGGACCCTGCCTTCCCCATCCCAGATCCTCATTTCCCAGCCAGAGCCTGGGGTAGAGGCCCAGAGCACAGGTTGTTGAATCAGTAGGCCGATGAGTTAGATCCAAGTAGGGAGTCACTCTGTGGGTCATCAGGTTTGACCCCGGCCACACCCCATGGGGCACACATCTCAGACTCTGGGAACCCTGTACTGCAGTGGTGGATGAAGGAACAGAGAGGTGTGGTCGCCTGCCCGTGGTCACACAGCTCCTGCAGGCTGAAGCCTGGATTAACACCCAAGCTGTGGCACTCCCATGGGCGAGTGGAGCCATTTCCACTCAATGGGCCATCAGGGACAGGCTCATCTGACCAAGAGTAATTGAGGGCCCACCCACCTCCCACCAGGACCAATGTCCAGCACTGTAGACTTGGGTGACTTAGCCAGGGGGACTTACCTGTCCACCCTGATACACACACCTCTACACGGGGTAATGGCTCCAGACTCCAGACACAGGAAACCAGTGTCCCAGCCCTCTGCCTGCCACCACCTGGTGGCATCAATTCCACTGATTTGCCCAGAGAAGTCCTTTAACCTGACATCCCTAGACTGCTTCAGAAATCCTCAGGGAGCTGTCCCCTCCTTCCCTGCTCCCCTCCTCTTCACCTTCTTGGGAGGCGCCTGCCCTTCCCTGCCTTTCTGGAGCTCAGTGGTGCTCCCGGCCCAGCTCAGATGCCCGGTTGGCAATGCCACTCTTGCTGACCCCTCCCCAGGAGGCGGGATCAACCTGGCCCTCGGGACCTTCTCAGGCCAGCTGCAGCTGGCCACCCTCACCCCACTGAGGCTGGAGCAGGGCAGGCAGCACCCCATTCCCCCACCCGACCCAGCAGCACATGGCAGGTCTGGTCCCTGGTCCCGCTGACCCCGCAGGTCTGCCTCCACCTCCATCTCCTCCCCCAGCCCCCACCCTTAAAGGCAGACGGCTCTTTGCTGTTTCTCGGCTTTGGGTCTCCGGTTTCCCTCCCTAGCATCTTCTTTCCTGATTCTCCCCTGCTCACGGGCTGCGCTGGCTCACTCTGCCCAGGCACATGCACACCTGTGAGCACACAGCTTTCGTCTGTCCCGCCACGTCCTCTCGTCTCTTGGCTTGGAGCCCCCTGTAGCCCATAGTCTCCCCAGCCACAGGGACCTGGATCTTCACACCCCAGAAGCCACTGGGGCTTCAAGGAGGTCCCTGTGTCCTCCTTGGTAGGGTCCTGGGTGAATGGAGGCACCGAGGCTGGGAACTGAAATGTGCTCTGTTAAGTCCACAGCTGCCACCAAGCAGCCTCCTCCAGCCACCTTCTCTATCTGCCCCTGGACCCACAGTCTGGACAGTGACCTGCCCTGGGAGGACACTTGCAAAGCTGTCTGCTGCCCTCTGGTGATGCACTGGGGTATTGCAACTGGGGGCCCCTGGCTGGTGACCCCTCACGGAAGAGGAGCCTTGTCACTCAAGGGCAAGGGCCCTCTGCTATTCACCTCTAGGTCCTCAGCGTGCAGCACAGGCCTCGGTAAGGTCTTGTGAAATTAACGAGCCAACAGGTTTTCCAAAAGTGGCGTTTCAATCAACAAAACTTTCCGTCGTCCCTGATTAAATCCCGACAACCAGCCGGGCAGCGCAGAGCGCAGACCCCGTGCATGGGGCTCGCTCAGCCCGGAGAGGGGAGTGACTGCGCGTGAGTGGGGACAGCTTCCCTCCAGCTTCCCTGGGCAGCCTCTCCAGCTGACCGAGGGGTGACGCGGAGTGACGCTGGGTGACCTGTCCCCTCCTCCGGGAGCTGGCTCACCTTTGACCACGGCCTCACAGACTGAGCATTCTGGCAGAGGGGACTTCAAAGGCCCCAGACAGAGCAGGCTAAGTGCACCCATGGAGGTCAGGAGCCGGTGCAGGGGCGGGCGGGCAGAGCAGGTCTCCGGGAGCTGGGCTCCGGACTCCACGGTGCATCGCGGCTGCTGCTTCTGCGGGCCTGGACGGGCCTGCGGACGTACTTTGCCAGCCACTTCCCAGAGGAGGCCGATGCTGCTGGACCATGCCAGAAATACCCGAGGGAGCCTTAACGACCCGCCAGCCCAGGCCCAGCCCACTCAATCAGGACAGCAGCGGGGCGGGACGCGGGCTTCAGGGTCCGGAACAGCCCGAGGTGATTCCAACAGGCAGGCGGGCCGCGAGGGCCACTGTCGTAGAACATCAGGTCGTTAGAGGGTCGGAACTGCTTTCCCAGAGTGATGGGGAATCGTTGATGTGATCCCCGACACAGTTCCGCAGCCGGAAGATAAAGTGTGGGTGATGGGGGGGAAGCGGCAGTGAGGCTGGCGCGACCCCCGGCACAGAGGAAGCGGGGAGGGGTCCTCAGACTCCCAGGGCTGCGGCCGTTGCATGCGGGTGGAGGCTGCTTCCTGAAATGGGGAGAACCATGAGCGCCTGGGGAGCTGAGGAATTCACGATTGCCGTTTCCGTTTCCACCGGCTTTGCCGCTGTGAGTCATTCACGCAGAGATAAGAAGTAGGTCAATGAAGACCCAGGGCCAGGAAGACGCTGTGGGGGCCACCAACACACAGGTGCTATTTGAAGACACTGTCTCCTCCCAGATTCCCAGATCTACCAGCAGCCTTCGGTGTCTCCTTCTCCAGATGAGAAACCAAGGCCCAGAGACTGTAGGTGACTTCCCTAAGGTCACACAGCAAGTCAGCTGTAGAATTTAAACTCAACTTCTGACTCCTGGGGGAAGCGGTTTCCACCACTGGACTTTGCACAATGTCCCCACGACCTGCAGCCTGTGGGACAGAATTGCTGATCTGGCAAATAAATTACATATCTGCAGTCAGAAAAGCAGAGCTGTTAGAAATCATCTGCCCATGCATGCGTGCTGCGCGCGCGCGCGC
>PVKS010047155.1:0-12951 GCA_004027875.1 Aplodontia rufa | reverse complement strand
ATTGTGCTGCTATGAACATCGATATTGCTGCGTCACTGTAATGTGCTGATTCTAAGTCCCCTGGAAAGATACCCAGGAGTGGAATAGCAGGGTCATATGGTGGAGTCATCCCTAGTTTTTTAAGGATTCTCCATACTGCTTTCCAGAGGGGCTGTACCAGTCTGCAGCTCCACCAACAGTGTGTTAGTGTGCCTATTTCAAGGAGTGAGTTCTTGCAGGAGTCAGTTGTTATGCACAATTGACCCCTTCTGCACATCTGGTTCTTCATGGAAGCCCTCGCCAGGATACTGGCACCATGCTCTTCAACCTCAGGAACTATGAGCTAAATAAATTTCTTTGTAAAGTAGCTCAGGTGGAATAATATAGCATTCCAATTTGCAAAAGCCTTCACACTTTGTGCACATTCTTATAGTTTTGTCCATGTGCCATATCCTCAGATCTCTCTCAAATCCAGTCTTGTTCCTTCCATACCTCTGAACAGCCAAACAACAAGATCAAAAGTCTGTTTTTTCTTAACTCAGGCCACATCTTTCTCCACTAGCAAGATGACAAAAGTATATTATCTGAAGTTATGTCCATCATGAATTTTTTCCTCACTGCGAGTCATTAGGGCCACCTTTGACAGAAGCAGTAGTGTAGCAGCCGACACACACAACATATCAAGCTGGGCTACTATGCATGAACAAGGCCTTTTTCCTCCTCTGTCAGCTAGTGTGCTAATATTGCAAAAATAACTTAAATTTTCACTTCTCCCTGTCTTTGTGACTTTTGCCATATAATTGTTCATTGCCCTAACACTCTTGGTAGAGCATTCTGCTTCAGTTTTGACTCTTAAGTTTAGCCATATGATTTGCATTGAACTGATGGCATGTTAGCAAATGTGATCCATTGAAAAATACTTGATCTTGCCTTCTTTTGTACTTTTTATTGACATAAGAACTTAAGACTACCCCAGTTTTATGGAGGGATTGTCTGATGGAAGATGAGACATGTAGAGCAGAGCTAAATTGTTCCATTCATCCAACAACCAACCCAAAACGTGAGCAATGCCAGCCAAAATGAGAAAAATCTGCCTAGTCAATTCCTAGCTGACCCTGGATGTGTAAGTAATAAATATTCATTGTTGATTGTCATACAGATTTTTTGGTAGTGATTATATAGCAGTATGTTTCCAATACATATCTGATTCAGCTGATCATAAGAAATTTCCCATAAGATAGGAGTAGTTTGGAGGACAGGCATTAGTACAAGAGAAGTAAATGATAGTCCACTTGTCCATATAATTACATGTGTCTTATGAACTTGCGCAGACTGAATGTCAAATGTATCATTTCCATCAAATGATGGATTGCTATTCTGATCATTGGACCTTATGATTTGGTGTATCTGATAACATCCATGTTATGATGGTCAGCTACAGTTAGTCACTTCAACTTGTATACAGTAGGTTTTCAGTTTCTACTGAGCACAGAAGCATGCCAGGATTACTTTTCAAATAATGAGAAGACATGACCTTTGCTCCAAAATCAAAGGCTCTGTGCTGCATTGAGGTTTGCCACCAGTGCTGTACAAAGTTCATATCTACCATACCCATCTCTAGTATCAATGAGTAATCTGAATCATACAGTCTGAGGAAGAGGGCAGCTTGTATCAGAGCCTGATCCTGCAGTAGCATCCTCTCTTGCTCTGGGCCCCACTTGAAACTGGAAGTCTTCCAAGTCATCCCATAAATCGGTTAAAACATTATTCCTAAGAAAGTATATAATACTTTCAAAGGATTGAGAAGTCACCATTATGTTGTGCATCTTACTGGTAGAAAATGCAAATTTATTTACTTTTCTTTTAAAGTTATAAGGGATGTCTGAGCATCCTCTATTAGATCCCTAAAATCTGTAGTCAGCTAGGATTTGACTGGCAGATTCTCTGGTTTGTATACATCTTACAGGGCACCAGGTATCATTTTTACTTCCTGTTCACCAGCTGCCTGACATTATCAATATAAATATCCAGCCCAAGGTTGCATGGAATGTCAGGATAAATAAGATTCTTGCAGATCACATTGTTGGAGAGCAGGATAACTAATAGTGCTGCAACAATCAGATTAATATTGTTGCTTTCATTTGCACATCAATATAAACACATTTGGTATTCTTAATGTTTGGAAAAAGTGCCAGTATCCAGCAGCCATATACCATGCAGAGGCTGTGTTGGTATATTCCACAAAATATACCATATATGGCAGGGCAACCATAATTGTCGATCTCATTTGGTTTAGTTTGTCATAGTCTGTTCCATTATGGTCTATGTGGTTTTAGCAGGGACTATAGAGGTGACTACAGAGGGAACTATCTCTTCTTTCTTAAAAGTCTTTGAAAGTGGTTCTGATCTGTAAAACTCCATTCAGTGCAATATTGTGCCCCACTTGCTAACTCAGAATAGGCAAATGCTTTCTTAGGGATTTCCACTGGATCCTCCCTACTAAGATGGATCTTATTCCATATGTCAGGGAGCTATTGTGAAGCTGTTAAGAGTATTTCAAATATACAACAAGACCAGAGAACTTACTATGGGGTCCTCTCTAGACCAACTGAAACCACTGTGAGATGGACTAGCACCAAGACTGGTATCACTAAGTGCCTGCTCTAACTGAAAGACAATGCTAACATTTTAGGTTGCCCTGTGTACAACCATCTTGGAAGGGGTTGAGTATTCTACTTGTCCAAGAGAATAGTTACTTTGTTCAATAAGCTGTCCTTTATCCAACCTTACATTCTGCCTCTCTGGTCCAGCAAACTCAAAAGATCTAGTTTCACATGTTATCCAGCCTACTAGTAGTACTTATCAGTCAATTCCTGAAATTCTTTCAGTAAGTAAGCTATTTCTTCCCAGCTCAAGGAATGTATTTTCACTCTCAGCTGAAACCTGATGTTAATTAATCTTCTTGAAGCAATGTGGGGAAGCAGAGTTAGGTCTTATGAGATAAGATTTCCCCCATAAGGCACCCACCTCAGGTGACACTCTGCACAGGTCTCCAGGTAAGGTGAGACACCCTCCTTTATTATGGAAGAAAAAACTGCTTTAAATGGCATGGAGGGCTCAGAGGAAACCAAGGATTCAGGCCTCTGAAACACATTCACCCAGATTTTCTCTTCCCACATCACAGGCCTGGGGGACATCCATGGCTTTTGAAAGGACCCCGTGTTGGAAAGTGGAGAATGTGGCTTTCACTTGAGATGGATTGCTCCACCAAAAGATGAATCCTAGATTCAGTAGAAGTCTCTACTACATCTGTGGCTGAAATCCAAGGGAGGTCTGGGCGTGTATTTCAAGGTACCACCAGAAGCAGCAGATACAGACAGTTCTGCTTCCAAAACAAGATTGACCAATGTTTTCATTTAAAATGCACGTTTTTTTCTCTTGGCTCTAAAGACAAATTCGATGGCAAGCCACACGCCTGATTTCCAGAACTTTTTCATTAAAAATTTTACATTTTAAAATCTTCCAAGAATGAGCAGAGGATAAACAATGACTAAATCTATATCTTTTTATGGTCTGTTGTAATATAATACAATTTTTAAATACTTCCTTTTACACATACCCCACAGTTTTTCTGTGAAACTTTTTCATTTGCACTAGAGCATGACTCTGTAAATTGTGTCCATGTGCACTTGAAGAGTGTCCAGACAATGTAATGGTCAGTAAAATGCTTTTGTTTCTGATCAAATTCTTCACCAAAATAATCTTGATTTCTAGGGTTCATGAAGAACTTACATTTCCACAATTTATTTATTAATTTACTTTTTAGAAAAGCATGAAGGGTTTACTTAATGAAATGGACTTAATGTTCTGAGGTGTACAGAGCAGAAAGTCTCCAAGAGAGGAAATGGCCTTGTGTGTTCTCCTTTGTGAGCTTTTGTGGGCAGCCTGGGATCCTCCTACCCCATGAATTATTTATTTGAGACTTTCACTGTGCCTTCCTGCATGCTTTAGAGTGCCTGCACAAATTTGGCCATGTTGGAGATTTTTGCAGCCTAGACTTTACCCATTTTCTCCAAATTGGCAGGGAGCTATCTGACCAAACTCAAGAAGAAGGTTCCTGAGTCAGCTGAGTGCAGCCTGGGGACAGTCTGAATTGCCTTTCCTTACCTCTCTTGCTCATGTCTATCTAACCACTTGCTCTAACATGCCTCCAGTATCAGCTCCTATGGTACTGAAGACTTGATGGCTGAGCATCTGTGATGGTAGGGGCTGCGCTTGGCAGCTGAGGCTCAGGTGTGAAAGATATGATCCTCACTCTCAAGCAGTTTACAGTCTCATTGGGCATGGTACCCACATAACATCCAGCAACGACTTGAGGCTAACTGATACGTGCTACCTACCACAGGAGCACATGAGCAAAGGATTCCCTGGAGAATCTAGGAAAAGCAAAAAGAACGGTGAGGAGGCGGCTCTGATGGAACCAGGAGTTCTGGGGAGAGGCAAGATGATCAGTTTGGATAGAATACTTTTGCTTAAGGTTCCATTTAAATTAAAATATGGGATTTCCATAGCTGGATTAAATTGTAAGTGGAATTTGAGTGCAACTGCACATCCTACCCCCCAAACCTATGGCTTTGTAAAATTTAACAAAGCTATTACTAACTTCAGTCATTTCTAAAGCATTTCTAAATTAGAAAAAGAAGAAAAAGTCCCGAAGAGTAAGAGAGTGGCTGCTGGGGCAGAAAATAAGATTCATGAAGAAACATATGTAAATACGACTAGTTGAAACAAGAAAAATGACCGATGGTTTAAAAGGCAGATCTATACATCAAAAGTGGCAGAGGGCACTTAAGTTAAAAGGAAAGGTTTACAAAGAAAATTAAAGCCCTGAGGAATACACTAAAACTGAAATAAGGCTATTAGGTAAATTTTAATCATCGTGAACATAAGCTAGCAGGTTGCTAAATTCTAAAACTTTGATTTACTGTGTACTACGCAGAAATGTTGCCATTTTATTTTTTGGTTCTCCAAAAAACAAGACAGGTTTCACCATTATTGGAAATGAGAAAGAATAGAAATAACAATTAAGACCTAAACCCTGGGAGTTTACTGTTAGTTGAGTGACATGAGCACTTGTTGGCACCTGGGGAGGGCTGTGCAGCTCTGGATGGAGCTGTGTGTGGCTGTACCTCCACGTGGGTTCCAACTGCAGCTCTACCTTCTGATTCTGGATGTAGCTATTTATGGGTATTGATCTTGTAGCCTGCCACTTTGCTAAATCTGTTTATAAGCTCAAGCAGTTTTTTTGGATCTTCAAGATATAAGGTCATATCAGCAAAAAAGGGATAGTTTGAGAGGGATTTCCTCATTTCCTATTCTTAACCTTTTTATTTCCTTCTCTTGCTTGATTGCTCCAGCTAGGGTCTTGAGGACTATATTAAATAAAAGTGGTGAGAGCAGGGAAGCCTTGTCTTGTTCCCAAGTTTAATGGAAATGCTTTTAGCTTTTCTCCATGTAGTGTTATGCCAGCTGAAGGTTTGGCATATATGGCCTTTACATAATTAGGTAAGTTCCTTTGATCTTCTCTAGAGTTTTGAGCAGTTTGGGTGCTGGATTTTATCAAAGGCCTTTTCTGCATCTATTGAGATGTTTAGATGATTTTTGCCCTTAATTCTGCTTAAGTGATGAATCACATTTATTGATTTGTGTATGTTAAACCATTCTTGCAACCTGGAATGAAGCCCACTTGATTGTGATGCATTATCTTCTTGATGTGTTTTTTAATGCAATTTGCTAGAACATTATTAAGAATTTCTGCATCAATGTTCATCAAGGGTATTGGTCTGTAATTTTCTTTTTTTGATGTATCTTTGTTGGGTTTTGGTATCAGGGTTGTGGTTGCCTCAAAAAAGTGTTTGGGAGAGTTTCCTCCTTTTCAATTTCTTGGAATAGTTTAATGAGGAAAGGTGTTAGCTCTTCCTCACAGGTGTGGTAAAACTGCAGGGAATCCATCAGATCCTGGGCTTTTCTTCTTTGGAAGGCTTTTAATTACTAGATGGATTTCAGTGCCTGTTATTGGGCTGTTTAGGATTTCCATACCATCCTACATCAATTTGGGGAAGTTGTATATGTGTCTAGAAATTTGTCCATGTCTTCCAGAGTATCTAATTTAGAGGAGTATAGTTTTTCAAAATATGTTCTGATAATCTGTTGGATTTCCATGGGGCCAGTGGTGATCATTCCCTTTTCGTTGATGATTTTGTTATTTGTCTCAATTCCTTCCTTCCTTTTGGTGAGATGGGTAGGAGTCTGTTGGCTTTATTTATTTTTTTTCAAAAAAACTGTTCATTTCATTAATGATTTTTGTTTGTTTTTTTGAGGTTTTTTGTTTCTATTCTCAATTTCATTGATTTCAGCTCTAGATTATTTCCTGCCTTCTGCTGGCTTTGGAATTAGATTGTTCTTTTTGTAGGGATTTGAGGTGAAACATAAGCTTATTTATTTGAGTTCTCTCCTGATTTTTTAATGCAGGCATTCAGTGCTATAATTTCCCCCTTAAGAATGTTTTCATGCTGTCCCAGAGGTTTTGATGTGTTTTGTCTTCATTCCCCTTCTCTTCCAAGAATTTCTTGATTTCTGATCTGGCTTCATGTCTTCTTGGAGCCATTTTTCATTTAATAGGGTATTATTCAAACTCCATGTATATGTGTGTTCTCTATTATAATTTTTGCTGTTAATTGGTAAGGTCATGGTGTCATGGTAGTATAGTTAGTATACATGGAATAATACCTACTTTTTTATACTTGCTGAAATTTCCTTTGTAACCTAGAATATGATATATTTTAGAGAAGGATTCATGCACTGCTGAGAAGAAGTATATTCAGCCAGTGTGGGGTGGAATATTCTATAGATGTCTGTTATGTCCATTTGATTTGTGGAGTTGTTTAGGCCGAAGATCTATTTATTGTGTTTTTGCTTTGATGATCTGTCTGTTGGTGATAGAGGAGTATCAAAGTCTCCCAGTATTATCATGTTGAGGTCCACAAGTCATTTTATGTCGTGGAGTAATTTATTCATATAGTTGGAAATCTTGGTGTTTCAAATATAGATATTTACTCTAGTTATATCTTCCTGTTGTCTTGTTCCATTTACTAGCATATAGCAGCCTTCTTTATCTCTTCTGATTAAATTTTGGTTGAAATCTACTTTGTTGGGTTTAAGTATTGTAACACGAGCTTGCTTTCTTGGGCCATAAGTCTGGTAGATTTAGAAACAAACCAGGCTAAAAAACCAGAAAACCAACTTGAATAAGTTTCCACTGACCAAAGGTATAATAATTGAGGACCAATAAAGATGATAACTATAATGAGTAAAAGCACTGTAAATATGTTTAACTTCATGAGTTCAAAATAATAGAAAAATTAAAATAATTGAAAAATTAAAATTCACTGATTTTCTATGAAGGATGCATGTGAACAAGCCCATTATTTTGAAACAAACAACAACAAAGAAGAATTTATCTTGCATTTTCCAGAAAAACGGTATTGTGGGGTAATCAAATAGTCAATGAAGGAAAGTTTGTCTTTATGGAAATATTCTAGCTTAAGGGTAATATTAGAAATAAAATATCACTGTTTTGCAACCTTTAGTGAATTAGTAGATATTTATATTCTCCAGGAAAAGGAAAATAGCTTATGAAACAAACCTAATTTATTGCAATTCTCCTACAGATTTCCTTTTTAGTAGTATGGACACCTAATTCTTAACTCAAAATGGTAAGATCCTAAAGGTTGAGTTTAGGAAAATATCTTTTATGAATTTATAGTGCTATCTATACACACTGGTATTATGCTTTTTAAAAAAATCAGGCATTTTATTTATGATTGATGCAACAAATACACATTCACTGGGTGTGGTAGGATGTTACTTCTGCCCTGAACTTGCAGTGTTGATGGAGAGATTCATCTATTAAATGGAGTATATGCCAGAAATTTTTCTAGGCACTAAAGATACTAAGATAAATAAAATATAGTCAGTCACCTGAAGGAGTAACAGTCTTATAGGCAGACTGATGAACAAATGTGGTTGCAGTAGAGTTTAACAGTTCATAACCATCTGCTAGGTACTGCTCTATGTACCTGGGGCAAAGATTCTATATATATATATAAACAAATGCCAGGCAACTCTCTTAGATGTCAAGAATATTTCAATGAACAAAATAGGCAAAAGTCTACAATTTTGTGTAGCTTATATTCTCTCTTTTTGAACAGCATATGAAATTGAACATATTTTATGGGATACAATGTGATATTTTGATACATATATACAATGTATAATGATCAAATCAGAATCATAGGCATCTCTATCACCTCAACATTTCTCATCTCTTTGAGGTGAGATGAAAACATTGAAAAACCTCTCTTTTAGCTATTTTAAAATAAATGATTGTTAACTATTGTCACCCTACTGTCCTGTAAAATGCTAGAACTTATTCCTCTTACCTAACTGTAATATTGTACCTACTAACCAATGCCTCCCTGTCATCTTTCTCCCCTACTTTCCAGCCTCTGATAACCACTAATTTTCTGTCTATTACTATGTAATTATCTTTTTTAGCTTCTACAAATGAATGAGAAAACTTGGTTTTCTGTGCCTGGTTTATTTTACTTAACATAATGCCCTCCAGTTCCATCTATATTGCCACAAATAGCAGTATTTCATTCTTTTTAATTGCTGAGTAACATTTCGTTGTGTATATATGTTATATATATAATTTTTTAAAGACAGAAGGACAGAGAGAGAGAGAGACAGACAGAACCAATTTTTATTGAATTTTTCACATGGCTTTCGTTGCTCTGACACTTAGTTGTGTACGTGAGTGCTGGGATTTGAACCCGTGTACTTGCGCGTGCTGGGCAAGTGCCGTAACTGCCAAGCCACCACTCCAGCCTTGCAGATATATTTTTGACATACTGATTTCCTTTGGCTATATACCCAGTAGTGGGATTGATGGAGCATATCATATTTCTAGTTTTGTTTTTTAAGGAATATCCGTACCGTTTTCCATAAAGGTTATACTAACATATTCCTACCAACAGCATACAAAAGTTCCCCTTTCTCCATATCCTTGCCAGAGTTTGTTACATTTTTCTCTTTGATAATGCCTTTCTATTTCAAGAGAGAGGGACAGTGAGAGACAGAGAAAGAATCAATTTTTATGTAGTTTTTCATGTGATTTTCATGCTCCAACACTTTGTGGTTTACATGGTGCTGGGTTTCAAACCCGCATCTTTGTGCATGCCAGGCAAGTGCCACAATCGCCAGCCACCACTCCAGCCCCTTGATAATACCTTTCTAAATGGGGAAAGTGGTATCTGATTGTAGTTGTGTTACATTTTCAGTGGTTTCAGTCCGTGATTGGCTGGTTCCATTGCTTTGAGTTTGAGGTGAGGTGGAATATCATGGTGAAAGGCTGTGGGGGAGGAAAGATATTCACTTCATGGTACCTGGGAAGCAGAGAGAGAGAGAGAAAGTACAAACAAGAGGCTGGAGACAAGATGTAGTCCTTAAGGGCATGCCATAGAAGACCCACTCCCTTCAACTAGGTCCTACTTCTTAGAGTTTCTATCCCCTCCAAAAAGTCCATTTAAATTGTGAATCTATCAGTGGATGGATTCATCCACTTAAACCCTCTTGATCCATCTACTTCCCACCTCTGAACATTGTCATATTGGGAACCAAGCTTTTAAACACAGAAGAAGCCTTTGGGGGACATTCTAGATCCAACCATAATAGTGGTTTTCAGTAGCATTTCACTAATGATTACTGATGTTGAATGTGTTTTACACATTTGACCATTTGTATGTCTTTTTTTTTTCTTTCAGAAATATCTATGCAGAACATTAACCCATTTCTTTTTCTTTTTTTAAGAAAGAAAAAGAGATGGAGCTGAGGCAGTTTCTCAGAGGTTAAAGTGTTTGTCTGGTATGCTCAAGGACTCGAGTTCAAACCCCAGCACCACATACACAACTATATGTTGGAAAAACAGGCCAAATGAAAAAAATAAATAGAAATTGTTTCTCTTTTTCTCTCTCTCTCTCTCTCTCTCTCCCTTAGAGAGAGAGAAAGAAACAATTTTGGGGTTTTTACCTGTTTTTTGTTTTTCCTCTACTTAGTTGTATGTGGTGCTGGGAATCAGACCTGGGTCCTCACACATGCCAGGCACACTCCACCACTGAGCCACCTCTCCAGCCCCTCATTTGCCCATTTCTTAATTGTGTGTTTTGTTGTTTGTTTGCTGTTGGGGATTGTTTGAATTCTTAATCCTCTGTCAGACAAACAGTTAGCAAATATTTTCTCCCATTTAGCAGGTTACCTCTCACTCTATTGATTGCTTTTTTGTTTGTGTGTTTTTGTGCAGAAGAAGCTTCCTAGTTTAATATGGTCTCATTTATATTCTTTTGATTTTCTTTTTTTTTTAAAGAGAGAGAAAGGGAGAGAATGAGAGAGAGAGAAAGGAAAGAAAGAATCAACTTTATTTTTTAATCTGGCCTTTGTTTCTCTGACACTTTGTTGTGTATGTGGTGCTGGGGTTGAAGCTGGGTCCTTGCACATGCCAGGGAAGCACCATAACCACTGAGCTCCAGCCCTACTTTTGATTTTATTTTTTATTTATTTATTTATTTTTTTGTGTGTGTGTTTTTATTTTTATTTTTTTATTAGCAGTATATAGAGATACAATTGAGGGGGAAACATTATCAAACCAACAGTAATCAATGTATATATACTTTGTTATCAAGGGGTACTGCCAAAACATGGATGACCACCTTGGGTTTCACCTGTTGTAGTTTTCCCTCAGAAGAACTCATGTGTTAAATGGGTATCTCGTGAAGGAATGACATTGGCTTCTGGGATGGTTCCCCCATATTCCCACTCTCCAGTCTCCTATGAGTTCTTCATATACCTCCACCCTCCCCATTCCCCTCCCTACGCCTCCAAATATCCTAGGGAGCCATCCCCCTATTACTCTAAGAGTCATACAGTTTGAAGTATTGTTAGGTTAGCTGTCTACCCAACTGCTTCCCCGTATATTCTGGCATCCACAGATGAGAACCATTCAGCCCTTGAGTCTCTGAGATTGGGATACTTCACTTAGCATAATTCTTTCCATCTCCATCCATTTGATATCAAAAGCCATAATATCGTCTTATCTAATGGCTGAGTAGTATTCCATAGTATATATGTACCAAAGTTTTTGTATCCACTCGTCAAGTGAGGGGCATCTGGGTTGGTTCCATAGTCTAGCTATAGTAAATTGAGCTGCTATAAACATTGAGGAAGCCACATCACTATAATATGCTGATTCTAACTCTTTTGGGAAAATACCCAAGAGTGGGATAGCTGGGTCGTAAGGTGGTTCCATCCTTAATTTTTTTTTTAAAGAGAGAGGGACAGTGAGAGAGACAGAGAAAGAGAAACAATTTTATTTAGTGTTTCACATGGCCTTAGTTGCTCCAACACTCATTTGTGTACGTGGTGCTGGGATTTGAACCCGGGTCCTCGTGCTTGCCAGGCAAGCACCGAAACCGCTGAGCCACCGCTCCAGCCCCCATCCTTAATTTTTTGAGGATTCTCCACACTGCTTTCCATAGTGGCTGAACCAGTTTGCAGTCCTACCAGCAGTGTAACAGTGTTCCTCTTTTCCCACAACCCCTCCAGCATCTGTCGTCGTTTGTATTCTTCATTTTTGCCACTCTAACAGGAGTGAGGTAGTATCTGATTGAAGTTTTGATTTGCATTTCCATTATAGCTAATGATGTGGAGCATTTTCTCATATATTTATGGGCTTTCTGGATTTTCACTGGAGAGAAGTTCCTTTTGAGTTCTTTAGCCCATTTATTGATTGGATTATTTGTGAGTTTGGACTTTAGTTTCTTTAGTTCCCTGTATATTCTGGATATTAGCCCTCTGTCCAAGGTGTAGCAGGCAAAGCTTTTCTCCCATTCTGTAGGTTCTCTCTTGATGCTCTTGACTAGATCTTTGGCTGTGCAGAAACTTTTTAGTTTAATTGCATTCCATTCATTTATTCTTGATTTTACAGCTTGAGCCATAGGAGTTTTGTTAAGGAAGTAGCTGCCGACTCCTATATGCTGTGGTGTTGACCCTACTTCTTTTTCTAGTAAGTTTAAAGTTGTTGGCTTAATATCCAGGTCTTTGATCCATTTTGATTTAATTTTTGTGCAGGCCGAAAGATAAGGATCCAGCTTCAGTTGTCTACTTATGGCTGTCCAGTTTGTCCAACACCATTTGTTGAACAGGCTATCTTTCTTCCACATTATACTTTTGCCCCCTTTATCAAATATCAAATAGTTAAGGATATGGATGTTTGTCTCAGGATCTTCTATTCGGTTCCACTGGTCTTCGGTTCTGTTTTGATACCAATACCATGCTGTTTTTGCTACTACAGCTCTGTAGTATAATTTCAGGTCAGAGATTGAGAATACCCCCTATTTCTTCATTTCTATAGAGTAAATAATGTTTTGGCTAGTCTGGGTCTCCTATTATTCCATATGAACTTGAGAATTGCTTTTTCTATATCTCTGAAGAATGCCATAGGTATCTTGATGGGGATTGCATTAAATCTGTATAGGGCTTTGGGTAGAATGGCCATCTTTATTATATTGATTCTGCCTAACCATGAGCATGGAATGTTTTTCCATCTACTCAGGTCTTCTGTAATTTCTTTTTTTAGTTTTTGATAGTTTTCTTTGTGGAGGTCCTTAACATCCTTTGTAAGGTTAATAATGCCCAAGTATTTCATTTTTTGGAAGTGATGGTGAATGGGAGAGATTTCCTGATTTCTTCTTCTCCGGATTTGTTGCTGGAGAAAAGAAATGCTAGTGATTTGCTGGAGTTGATCTTGTAGCCAGCTACTTTGCTAAAATCACCTATAAGCTCTAGGAGTTTTCTGGC
>PVKS010047154.1:0-12951 GCA_004027875.1 Aplodontia rufa | reverse complement strand
TTTCTAGCATATTATGTGTCAAAATATGATGATTGCTGGTTGTGAATCTGGCTGTTCAATAAATGTACACCAATTAATTTTACTTTAAATAACAGTCTACTTTAAAAACCATGGAAATTCAAATAACAAAATTGTGGAAATTTTAAACTAAAAAAAGTATAATAAGAACACATTAAATGCCATTGCAATTGGTGCATGATAGTCCCATGTGCTTCACAGAAAGAAATTATACATAATACAAACATATACCTCTTTTTAAAAATCTGTTTTATAAAACTTTCTGTAGAAGCAAGCATTTCATCAATAAAGAGTTTTATGACCTAAATGGGAACTATTATTAATGTGTCATTTATGTCTGAGGTAGTCTATGCTTTTCTCCATCCCAATATGCAAAATTAGCAGTACTAGTTGAATAAGCACAGATTGAGATGTGATAATAGGTAGGGTGATGGCGTAGGTGGAAGTAACTTGGCACTTAAAAACTCATTATGCCCCTAGAGAAAAGATTTTATTTTGCATTTAAAACCATTAACATGAAATATTAATCAACATTTTGGTTAATGTATTTGGAATTTTCTTGCAAAACCCTAAGCTAGAGGGATGTGGCCCTGCAATGGAACATTTGCTATATCTGAGACAACTGTGTTTGTCACAAGTGTGCTGGTGAAGTAGTGTCACAGACAAATAGTGTGCAGTGGTTTAGAGCTGCAGACGGTTCCAGAATGCACAGTCCTCCCCCAGCAACCAAGAACTGACTGGCTCCGGATGCCACCACCACCAAAACTGAGAAATCCCGCTCTAAATAAATCAAAGGGAGCATTTCCTGACCTGCATGTCTCCCTTTTCAGTTACCAGAACAGTGGCTCGTTTGTGAGTAAATAGCAGGGAAAATGTGCTGTCTAATTTAAAAGTGGAATGGAAAAAAAGGTCTGGGAATCAGAGCAGAGGATAAAAAATGCCAAGAGCCCTGACATCCGTGAAGAGTCTATTTCTGGAAGAGCTGGGCACTCTGAGAGCGCAGTGAGAGCCGTGATGAATGTGGACACTTGCTGCCCTGCCACCCCTGCAGTCCAGGGTTCTTAACAATCAGAGGAAGCCCTGAGAAGCGGCCAAGACCTGGCCTGGCCTCCATGGTACTTGAAAGCAAGGCATTATGGCTTTTGATATCAAATGGATGGAGATGGAAGGAATTATGCTAAGTGAAGTATCCCAATCTCAGAGACTCAAGGGCCGAATGGGTTCTGTCATCTGTGGAAGCTAGAATACATGGGGAAGCAGTAGGTTAAACAGCTAAGCTAACAATAACTTCAAATTGTATGAATGTCAGCGTAATAGGGGGATGGCTCCCTAGGATACTGGGAGGTGTAGGTAGGGGGAGGGGATGGGGAGGGTACTTGAAGATCTCTTAGGATACTGGAGAGTGGGAATATAGGGGAACCATCTCAGAAGCAGAGGTCATTCCTCCACGAGATACCCATTTTATGCAAGAGTTCTTCTGGGGGAAACTGCAACAGGTGAAACTCAAGGTGGTCATCCATGTTTGGGCATTACCCCTGGATAACTATGTATATATACATTGGTTATTGATGGTTTGATAATGTTTCCCTCTCATTTGTATCTCTATATACTCATAATAAAAAAAAAAAAAAGAAAGAAAGAAAGCAAGGCAGAGTCTTTATTGTTCCCCATGAGGCCCTGAGGATCTGATCCCTGGTTAATGCCCTGTTCCTGGGCCAACCACTCTTTCTGTCCCTGCCCTTTGTCCACCCTGGCCTTTGTGCTCATCTCACAAACACGCCCCAAGCTTGCCTCCCCTTCAGGGCCTTCTCTCTGCCTGGACCATTTTTCCTTAAGCATTCTTGTAGCTTCTTCCCTTACTATACACTCGAGTGCTACATAAAATTCTATACGCCCGGCATCAGAGGGCATAATATTCAGTTCTTGTGTTTTATTTCCTCTAGCATGCTTTTCATTACTTCACTTCTAACCATTATTTGTTTATCAGTTGCCTCACCCTACCATCACTATCCCAAACAAGTGAGACTTTTATCCATCTGCTTTGTTTCTTCAGCACCTAAAGAGGTGCCCATAAAATGGCAATTTCTTCCCAAACACATGTTAAAATAATCAGAACAGGAATGAATTAGCATTTAAAACGTCTAGACCACTAACAGAGTCCCCTTGTGCCTTGAAATTCCTTGTGCCTTGTTTTCATTTTTAGCGCAAGTTGAGGACACGATTAGACCTACTTTAGGAGAACAAAACCTTTAACTAGAAAAATATTGAAACAACAAATATTTGGCAAAAGAATGTTCAACCACTTCAATTGAGGTTGCTAAAATATAAAATGGATCCTTTTTTTCTTTTCTTTTCATTGGATGAAAGTTCCATCTCATGATACACTGTACAGATGTCCCTTACTGACCCTCCAACATACAGAATAAAGGTTCACTGAAGTTAAAAAAGAACATAAGAGATAAGTTAAATGACATAAGAGAGGAAATATGAGAGTCTAAAAATTGAGCAATATTTTAGAGTGATTGGGAAACTGGATTTTGGATTAATAAAATCTGCTTTCCAATCTTTCCTGCACCAAGACAGAATTCCCAGAAGAGGATTCTGGGATATGGCTGGTTTGCGAGTGTCCCTAGAGGACATCAATGAGGAACCAGGAAGGGAAGAAGAAGCCACTTTAGTGACTTGTAAGCAAAATATTGACATCTGTCTACTACCCCTCCAGAAAGCTATGGAGCATGAAATGGTTCAAGCAAGCTGTGCTCCTACAGTTCTGCATAGGCTGGGCTGTCATCCGCTATGCATCGCCCTGGGATGCAATTCCTGGTCACTTGCAGTGCTCATTTCCTGGACTCAGCAATTTTTCTGTTAACCGAAAAGAACTAAATGGAGAAGAAACTGACAGGTGAACATTCTGCACCCATCAAGATGATTCAAAGATGTAGCTCTGATACAACTGCTACTCCAGCTTTTAACAGTTTAATTTACCAGAGGCCTTCATATTCTTATTTAATGAGTTAATGCTGTTCCATAGGTGTTAAAAACATAACAGAATACAAATTTTAAGAGTCATTGTTGGATTTCCACTAAACCCAACACTAACTGTTCCTTTTACCACAATATTGAATTTCTGGAGAAGGCTGACAACAGACCTCTGTCCTGAGCTGAGGAAGCACCGGATGCTTCACAGGTACACAGAGCTGCATTCTCAGAGCTGCCATTTGGCACGGTAAGCAGGTGGATGCTCAGGTCTCAGAGTGACACTTGAGCTTACAGGGCTAACAAGTAGCATTATGGAAACACCATGTGCCTCACTGTTGCTATCACTGGTTTTCTCAAATTTCGGAGAGCAAGCAACAAGTTTTTAAATTGCTATTGGACTAAAACATCATATGTTATAATCTTGGTTTTCTAAGCAAATGACAATTAATTGGCGCAACTTCATTTTATTAAATATAATTTATATCCATAATTATCTAAGTTCAGTTCCTTTGAGGACTCCCTTCCTTTTAAATGAGGGTAAATGCACTCCATTGGTATAAAAATTCAGGCTGAATATATATAGTGCACATAATTTCTAATCATTTAACATACTCTCTTAACAAAGATCTTAAATTTATGCTTAACTGTCATTCTCCAGTAGCTCGTTCCCTACAAGAGCAGTTTAAGTAAAACCCTTACCAGCATCAAATGATTTAACTGTGAAATCACTTCTAATAATACAATTTTAATTATTAACAAGTGCCTAGTAATTCAGTATTTCTTAGAAAAGCAGAATTCAATTTTTCAATTAAATTTTCTCTCAATCTATTAACTTAACAAATCTTATTTTAGTGTAAGGTTTATGTGTTGATAACACACTTGGAGAAAACCACAGATGAAAGTTTTCCTAGAACCCAAATGGCATGGTTTGAATATGGCAGTTGTGTATTTCCCAAAGTTTCATGCACTGTAAGTGTGGTCCCAGTGTGGTGATATAGGAGGTAGTGGGACTTTTAAGGCAGGGTACCAGTTGGGAGGCCCTTAGGTCACTGAGTGATTTGCTCTCAGAAATGATTCATGTAGCTGCCATGAGGACCCTGAACTCTCATAAGGGTAAGTTGTTATAAAACAAACCCAAATCCTGAATTGTTTTCTGGCTTCATGTTTTGAGATTTTACCTCTTCCTCCAGCAAAGGTTCCCATCATGGGGCCTTTGCCAGAACCAATGTTAGGTTGTCTGAACTCTCAGCCTCCAAAACTGTAAGTTAAACAGAGCTCTTTTCTGTATAAAGCTAGCCACCCTCTGGCATTTTGTTATAATAATGAAAACGGACTAATATTCTAGGAGATGTGGACCAATGATTAAAATTGATGAAATAAGGAAGAGAAGGTGTCAGACAGCAGTTGAAGTGGGAAAGAACATCTAATATCTTTGCACTAGAGTTTCAGTGATTATTTCTGCTACAACAGGAGCTGAGAGAGAAAGGTGCAGCTTATTCCATACCTTTACTCCATGCATTAAAGGTGAGACAGGTTGGCAGTCGTCTTAAGCTCTTGATTCATGTTTATGGGCTGCATAACCATCTTGAAGTTACGTCATTAGGGCATACTCTGGTCATCATCATCTTTTCTTTTTCTTCTTCAAAATAGCAATGGTAGAGAGAGAAGCAAAAAGGGTGAACAGGCGTTCAACATCTAAGTTAATATATTTATTCATTTTCAGAAAAATAATTTCCCTGAACCTGTCAGTTATTATCACAATCATGCTGTAGAACATGTAACAACAGTGTCTTACTGACATACAGTAAATAGGCAATGTTTTTAAAATTTGTTTCTTTAAGCTGATCTAAGGTAAGTGCGTCTGGGCATCTCGGGTCTGGGCATGCTGCAAGGGCTGGGGCAGTTGTGCTACTCAATGCACATCTGTGAGAAGCTCTGCATCTTGTCCCTCGTCCTTCTTGGGCCAGCAGGCTGTCCAGGGTGTGGATTATCATCATGATATCAAATGTGCAAGACAGCAAGCAAAATCACTGAAAGCCCTTTTAGACGTAGTCCTAAAACTGCCACACTGTTACTTTTGCCCATGTTCCATCAGCATACGACAATCAATACCTAAGATCAAAACCAAAAGAAGGCCCTTTGTACTTGATAAGACCATGACCACAGTGGACTTGCAGGAAGGGCTGGAGTATGGAGCCAAAAATGAAATCTACTATACATCCTTATTCTTCAAGTTTGAAAATTCTCTAACTATAGGCATTTGTGTATGTCAAGAAATAGCAAGCCTATGATAATTTTCTATTTTTACTTTTTAACTTAGGGGATTTTTTGCCAAAATTATCCTACAATTAAATATACATGTATATGTATGGATATATATATGTGTGTGTGTGTGTGTGTGTGTGTGTATATGTGTGTGTATATATAGTGATTTTCAAGTGTACTTTTCTTAGAAATTACCTTACTAAAATGCTTAGAATTATAATTATTTTCATTTAGAAATCAATTGCAAAATGTTAAAATGAAAATATTTCTAGCCCTGGTAAGTTTTCGTGCACAACAGTAGCTTTTAGTAAGCAATGTGTCAGCTGGAATCTTGTCTATTAGGAAGTGATACGACTCAGAAAAACTTATCCAGCATTAGTTAGGCCTTCAATCAGTCAGAAAAAAACTTAATCAGAGAAATGACTCAACCTAGGCTGGTGACAGGACAGGGTGAACTTAGGAAAATTCCTTCATGGTATCAATATAAAACAACTCAGTCTTATTTAAGCAATCTCAATAATCTACCTTCTTTGAAGCACACTGAAAAGTGCTGGGTGATTTAAGGAGAAGTTACAATTCTTTCTGCTTTCCCCCTCAGGGTGCCCTCTTTTTATTGTCTGTGATTGATTTGATGCCAAATTTTTAAGATAAACAAAACCAGCAGAAATGTCTAGTACATCCACAAATACAAAGCTCTCCTCAGACGTGAAAACTTGATGAATGTCTCATGGGATCATTCTTTTGTGTATCTTCAGAGGAAATGATTGACTCAATAAAATTTGATAGTGAAGAATAAATTCAGGTGTTGAGGTCAAGGACAGGTCCAATCCTGACCCAGGCCAACCACATCTCATGTCGAATCCCCCAGTGAAACAGTAAAAATATCAGCATAAATCCAAAAATAAACACTGCTGAGAAATGACATTGAGCACATGATTGCCTACAGAAATTGCAAAATAATGGCTTTCTGAATTTGGGAATGTGTTTTTAAAAGGTAAAATAGGGCAATGTGTGCAACAGCTTCTGAAGCTGAACAATGGGAATATTTGCCAATTTTAAGGGAACATTTATATTGTTTTTGTGTTCTTAATACAATTAATGGAGTTATTACCCAACACCAGGATGTCATCTTCCTGCCTGTATTTTTCTTCTAAAATGGGTATTTACTAAGTATATTCTTTGGATTATTTAACTAGAGAAGTGTCACCAAAAAAATTAATAAAGGTTATAACTGCAGAGAGCCAGCAAGAGTGTTATCACCAAGTTCTATGCTCATGAGATTTATTTACATTCATTTCAATTGTGGAGGAGATTATAGTCATGCTGATTTTTTTAAGTCATATAAGAAATTCCTATGTCTATTTCAGTTAAAATTTCAAAAAGAACATAGAGTAAAAAAGAAAGATTCTTCTTGGATTCAGAAAGATTAGATAAGAATAAATAAACATTATTAATTTTAATAGATAAAACTTTACCCAAATTGAGAATTGAAGAAAACTATTTAACCTAATAAATGTTATCAATAAAAAACTTATAACAAATATTGTTCAGAGTAGTGAAAGCTTCCATGCTTTCTTTCATTGATTCCTTTCCATATATTCCAGTAGAAAGGAAATTAAAGTATAATATTACAGGAATAAATCAAGCATTGTTCATAGGTGGTAGTTCATAGATGGTATGATTGTCTAATGACCACCACATATAGCTAACCAGGTTGTGAACCCCCCAAATCTCAGAAGCACAATTCAATTTGAAATTTATATTGGTTTGCAAGGATTGCCATAGCAAATTACGACAAACCAGATAGTTTAAAAAACAGAAATTCAATCATGATGTCAAAAAAAAAACAAAAAAAAAAAAACCTGAATTCCATCTGAGGCTTCTCTACTTATCTTATCAATGACTAACTTTTCTGTGATCCCCATCTTGTCTTGCCTTCTGTTGGTGTCTATAATCTAACCTCTTTTTCTTATAAGGACACCAGATACATTGAACCTGGACTCACCCTAATTACCTCACTGTAACTCAACTCTTTGAAGAATTTATCTCCAAATATAATCATCTTCTGAGTTCCTGAGGTTAATTTTTCAACATATGAATTTGGCGGTGACACCATTCAGTCTGTAACAACCACCAAAATGATACATAGACAAATTGTTATCATTACTGAAAAAATTTCAAAGCCACTGGGCTTTGCCAATGATGATAAAAAACACAAATTGCCTTGGAGTCAATCTAACAAAATATTTTCATGGTCATTATGCATAAAATTGAAAATAAAAGATTCATTTGTCCAAAACTGATTCTGTGCCATGGCTCCTATAAAGACTCTTAGAAAACCAGCAACACCAAGTTCATTAAGCATTTACTTTGGTAGAGTACATAAAGATAAAGTTCTTGGACTTCCACACCACACAGGGAAATTTAAAAAAATAGATCCTGGTGCCCTGGTCTCATCACAAGAGACCATAGAGTTCTACCACCCATGAAGGCCAACATGGAAAAACTGGTTGGATGTCAGGTTTCTAATGTGTCAAACGATCCTGTCTCCTCCCCACACACTTCTGCTTCATGGCAGCCATGAACTGAAAGCTCTCCTCCACCATGATGTTTTCTGTCTCACCTTGTGTCCAGAGCTATGGAGTCAGCCAACCATGGAATGAACTTCTGAAACCATGAGTCAAAATAAGCTTTTCCTTTTCTAAGTTGTTCTTGAGGGGTACTCTGGTCACAGAGACACAAATCTGACATGATTTCCATCTTTTTGTAAATTTATGAAGATTCTCTGTCCTGCATGCCCCTTGAGAAGAATGTATATTCTGACACTTTGGATGAAAAGTTTTATGTATGTCTGTTAAGTGCACTTGATTGTTTAAGTCTACCATTTATTGTTGATTGCCTGTACGAAAAATCCTCCAGTGTTAAAAGTGGGGCATCAAAGTCATCTACTAATTTTGTATTTATATTTGTATTCAGTTCTATTAGCATATGCTTTATAGATTTAGATATTCTAATGTTAGGTATTTGCAATTACTGCACCTCTTAATAAGTTGGTCTTAGGTTATTAGTCCTTTTTTTTTTTACTGCAATAACAAAATATCTGAGACTGGTTACTGAGTAACTGAGGATGGTTGCTCCCACAGGTGTAAGAGCATAGTGCTGGCTTCCACTTAGCTCTGGTGCAAGTCTTCTGACTACATCCCAGTACAGCAGATAGCATCATGATGAGAGCTCGTACGAGAAAGGATCACATGCCAAGATGAGAAGTCAGAGTGATTTGGGACCAGGTTTGCTGTTTTTATAGAATTCACTCTTGTGGTGACTTACCAGGGTCCCTTGAGAATGACATTCATTCCTCCCACAGTCAGTGCCCACAATGACCTAATAAATTATTGTAATTTTATTATTTTACAAACTTGATCTTCTAATCCTCATATTAAATATATAAGTAATTTAAACGCTGCCATTAGAGTATTATGTACTTGACTGTGTACTTTTGCAAAAGAATTTTTATATTTTCATATTAAAATTAGTGCCTGTTCCTTTCATTTTGAAGAATTCTCTTTAACATTTCTTACAAGACAATATGGTGAAAACGAACTCTTTCAACTTTGCTTTATCTTGGAAAGAATTTTATTTCTCCATTGAATCTGAAGGACAGCTCTGCTTAATAAAGTATTTTGGTTGGCAGTTTATTAACTTATTTTTTCTTTGAGTACTTTGAGTACGTTACCTCACTGTTTGGTCTGCAAGATTTTTGCCAACCAATCAACTTATGTCTGATTGGAGTTCTCCTGTATGTCATGAGTTGCTTTTTTCTTTTCTGCACTCAAAAGTCCCTTTTTTCTTTAACTTTTGAACATATTATTATGTGTCCCAGTGAAGATTTCTTAGTATTCTGCTCATTTGGGGTTTTTTGAGCAGCATAGATCAGCATGTTATTTTTCCCTTCTCAGATTTGAGGAGTTCTCTACCATTATGTCCTTAAATAATCTTTTTACCTCTTTTTCTTTCTCTGCTCCTACTGGACCTTCCATAAATGTGAATATTATTTCAATTGATTCTGTCCCTTAAGTCACACATGCTTTCTTACTTTCTTTTTGTTTTGTTTTGCTTTTTCTTTCTCCAGTCATCTGACTAGTTAATTTAATGTCTTCAAGCTTGCTAATTCCCTCTTCTGCCTAATCATGTCTGCTGGTGAAACTCTCTATTGAGTTTTTCAATTTACTCACATTCTTCAGCTCTAGAATATTGGATTCCTTCTTGTCTGTGTTTTTTCCTATTTTAAGCTTATTTTGTAAGTGGATTTTTTTTTCTGATTTTTATTACCTGTATCTACATTCTCTACTTTCTCACTGAGTTTCTTAAAGGTGATTATTTGAAAGTTTGCTAGGCAGTTCTCTGGAGTTAACCACTGGAACGCTATTTATTCCTTTAATGTGATATTTCTTCAAGTCTTGTTCTTTGCAGTCTTGCTTTTACTCTTCTTGCATTTGAAGCAGTCCCATCCTCCAGCCTCAGATGACTGAAAGACATTTATCAGTCAGCCAGAGAGAGATTTGGGGGTCTCTCTGGAAACTTATGAAGGCACCCACCTCTTGCTCATTTTTTTATTTTGCAGGAGCGTGTATTAGGATTGTGTGCCATCTCTTGATCTTACAAACTGAGACCAGCTGCTGAGAGCATCCTATTTGTTTTCTCTAAGGAAGAGCTCTGAAGCAGTCAAAGTTTTGCATCTGCTCCCAGTCCTGCAGAATTAAAATTGTGTGCTCTATGTGTTGATGGTTTCTCATGTCCTCTGCAGCTTCTCACACTTTCTCTCAGTGGAGGCTCGCATGGGTCACCTTGGTGATGCTTGTGGAGTGCTGGGTGTACACACTGAAGTGCTTGGTGGCTGGAGGTGATGTATCTCATTAAATGCATGTGCAGGTCACTCTGTGGACTCCATAAGCCAGTTAGCGTTATTTGTGACTTTTTTTTCCTGATCCCCTAACCCTTTTCTTTAATCCTAGCTTCCTCCAGAAACTATCTCAGTAATCTGGGCAGTACAAAACAGAAATGGGCCTCTAAAGCCACATTCCATAAGGCTGAGGAAGTCAGGTCTTTACTGAACTCACACTCCCCCATGCAAGAAACTGCAGAAAAAGCCGATTTCTCTTGGTAATGAGATTTGCTGCTTTGGAAGAAGGGTGATGTGGATAGAACGTCACTGTATTCCTTACCATCTTCAATGCATATATCCTCTAGTGCTTTTGCTGGAGACGTTGATGTTGATGCTTCAGCAGGGATATGAGGGCGAGCGTCTCCTATTTTTACAGGATGGCCGATGTCCTCTACCCAGAATCCCCAGTAATTCTTATATTCTTACCTTGATACATTTTCCTCCCAATTACCTACCACCACCTGACATACCATTACATTTTGATGAGATTTTAAAAAATATATTTTAATATTTGAGAAGTTTTAGATTCAGGGAAGAATTGTATGGAAAATATAGAAAGTTTCACATACCTGCTCACCTCATCCTTTCCCCTGCTACTGACATCTCACATTATTCTGATAAGATGTATGTGTATACTATTAATTAAAGTTCATGGTTTACATTAAGCTTCACACTTGATGATATACATTCTATGAATTTTGACAAATGTACTTACTCACCATTAAAGTCAACATTTTGGATTTTAGCAATTCTGATAGTTGTACAATGGCATTCATTATTGTTTTAATTTGCAGTTCCCTAACAATGTGAGGTGGAAGATTTCTACTATGCTTACATATCACTTATATTTCGTTTTTAGTGAGTTGTCTGCTCATATATTCTCCCCACTTTTATTTTTTTATTAAAAAACTTATTTGTTGAACAATCATACAAGTTTTTAATGAAATAATATAAAATATATATAGATTCTGAAGATTAGATTTACCCCCAAGAGTGCCCCCCCAGTTACCCACCCTTATTCCTCCCCTCCCCTTCCCAAAACATCTGCCCACTTTAAAATTTGAATCTTCAGAGTTGTTTGAATGTTTTGTATACCAACGGTTTGTCAGATATGAGCTTTACAAATATTTTCTTCCATTCTATTTCTTTTCATTTTATTCTCTTAAAAATGTTACAGGACACTTAGAATGTGGTGTACTTTATTTACAGTTGTACCTTGAACTCCTACGAAGCTGATTTTCCCAGCTCACCAATGGCTCACAATGAGTAAATGAGAAATTTGTACACATATAATCAGCAAAAGATTCATAGCCAAAGTACATAAACATTTTTAAAAAAATCAATGAGAAATATATAATTTCTCCAAGTAAAAATTGGGGAAAAGATAGTGATGGATGATTTCCAAGTCAGAAATCACAAATTGCTGATACATGAAGAAAAGATGATCAACTTGATTGGAAAATAAGAAAATGCTCATTAAAATCACAATGTGACATGTTTTCATGCCATATATGTCTCTCTTTACACCTATTTTCTATTTGTCTATATATTTTTGATCTTTGGGTACATATGTTTGGATTAAATTTCATGATTCATGACATAATAATGTAATTGGCCTGTTGAGGCAAATATGCTGCAATGCCTTGGAAATTTCATATCCATTATAAGATATTAACAGAGTAGAGAGTTAATCTGACCATGGAGTTTAGAAATGGGGCCTTAGAAAAGTGCCTATTATTAGATCATTAGGGTCAGGCACCTAAATTTGAATACCAGTGACTTTATAAAAAAGAGAAAGAGACCAGAGAAGATGAGCACACGCATACAAACACTCCCTGTGACTTATTATGTGTTATCCTGCAGCGCCGCAAGGCTCTCCCAGAAAGAAGGTCCCCACCAGATAATAAACCAAATTAAACCTCTTTTTGTTGAAACTTAGTTTGTGATTTTGTATTATTGCAACCAAAAATGGACTAATACATATTACCTATTTTATTTTGTTCCTATATCTCTTAATTAAATATCCATACATTTATTTACTTAGTAACTAAATAACATACAATTTACTGCTATCTATTTTTCCTTTCCCATCCTATCCTCTTGTATTCTACCTCCCACAAAAGAACCATTTTCCTTATCTTTGAATTTTTTATGATTCTGTATAAAGTATTTTGAAAGCGGTTTTTATCACTAGATTATTAGTAACATGTATGCACTTTTTTCTCCATATAGCTAGCCTAAAATAATTTTAAACCTATCAATGCCAAGTGTTAACCTAGACATGAAGCAATAAATCTACTTAAATTCTGTTGAGAACAAAAATTGGTAAAAATCATCTTTAAGAATATAATCATTGGGGCTGGAGCAGTAACTCAGCAGTTACAGTGCTTGCCTGGGTGAGGATGCAGGTTAGAACCCAGTACCACATACACAATGAAAGCCACATGAAAAACTAAATAAAATTGATTATCTCTCTCCTCTCTCTCTCAAAAAAATTATATAATCATCTTTGAGTATAATTTGAGATAAGCAACACAAAGATATATCCAACATGCTATCTAGCCATGCCACAATTAGCTATATTGTCTAGAGAAAATTTCACATCAACACACAAAAAGAGAGTTATAAGAATATTTATAGAAGCCATTTTAGTACATATAAAAACTTGGAAATAGTTTAATATCTTGCTACAACATGAACTAAAGCTATGTGAAGACATGGTTGAACCTATTACTTTGAGTGAAAAA
>PVKS010047153.1:0-12968 GCA_004027875.1 Aplodontia rufa | reverse complement strand
AAAAATAAGGCATTAAACAAAACTCCTTTTAATAGTTGAATCTTGCAGTCCTGAGAGCCATTGTTGCTCAAATGAATCACAGCTATAATGTTTTCATTGCTTAAGATTTCTACAGTCTTGGGAATGTTTTCTTGTCTGCTTCGTCCATCTCTTTCTTACATGGGTATTTTAAATCTTCCAATATGATTATAGATTTGTCAATTTCTTTTGCGCTTGTCAGTTTTTATGTTACATATTTTAATGCTCTGATGCTGTGAACATCCGAAGTTCATAGATTTTATACCTTCCAGGTGAATTATCCTTTCAGTTACGCTGTAACCTTTTTCTTCATTGCTGTAAATGAGATTTGCTTTATAGTCTCTGATTTCCATCTTTTGATATTGCCACTGAGCTCGCTTTCATTTTGGCTTTTTTAGGAGTGTTTTAGGAGTGACTCTTACATATAGGTAATGACTATGTTTTCCTGTTTTTATCCAGCCTGCTAATACTTACCTTTTAAACAATGAGTTAATGTATTACCTTCATTATGATTATTGATTTTTTAGGCATATTTCTTTCATTTAGCTGTCTTTTTTTTCTGTGCTTTTTTCTTTTGCTCTCTTGTTCTTTTTGTTGAATTCATTAAAAATTTGTTAATTGTACAACCAATTGCTTTTCAATTCTAGACTAAGAAAAAACTTTTGGTATACTTCATAACCCATTATGCAACATTGTATCTTGTTACATTTATTTTTTAAACAAATAAAAATATTCATATTAATTAGTAATACCTCGCCAAACAGATAGCCAACTCCTAAAATGAACTTGACATAGCAAAATGCTCAGATTTTATTTTTTCTCCTACGTAATACGATACTGGTCAGGCAGCTCCCTTGCAAATAGCAACTTGGACACACTCGGCTTTCATCTCCCGGAAAGCCAGAGCTCCTGGGTGTCACAACAGCAGTTTAGAATGAGTGCTTCCTCCCTGACGTCAGGGCTACCTGAGGATGCAGCAGAGCTAGTGGACAACTTGGCACATGTGTGGGAGGGGGCTACATCTTGCACTGGTTCCTTGGGCTCCTGGCTCTGATGAAGTCTTCAGCTTGCAGCCTGCAGGGGTCATATTTTCTCAGGCTTCAACCCATGTACCTTTCTCTAGCCCCCAGCCTGAAAAAGTTGAGCTCCCTGTCCCCACTATTTCACTACATGATCCAAAGCTGAAGATGCAGTCTCCCATGTACTCTGAAGCTGATCCTCATAGCACCGAGAGTGTTTGATCATAATCTCAGCATGGTAGAGATTTCTAATGCTTTTTAAAATACCCACCTCTTGTTTCATTTCTTCAGTTTTAAATTTCATGACATGTTTTAGTACGCTAATGAAAGTTACTCATTTAGATAGATTTTTAGCATCCTAACTACGTAGCATGTTTTAGAGTCTTCAGACTCTTCCTGAAGAATAATTTCATGTATACCTTCCTGCCTGGAGGCATGATAGTCCCTTTTCCTTCACTCAGGAACTGAATTCACCCCCAATGTCTAGGCAGGCCAAGAGCAGCCCATGGCTCCAATTCTTCTCTAACTTTTGTTTCTAATTCATTTCTGTTCATATTATTTCAAAGCCCTATTATATTTTTCTCCCCAAATATATTTTTGTGTCATTGTTATGTATTTAGAGTCAAATGAAGCAGAAGAATGCTTGAAGTTACTCCCCTGCTTAGACGAGGTGCATGAGTCGGACCTATTGCTGTGATTCTAAGTAAATGAGAGTCTTTGAGTCAATCAGTTATTTTTCCTAATATGCTTTATTTGCTTTTAGTCATACTATTCTCAATTTAAAAGAAAGTCAAAGGTATTTTTAAAATGCTTAACATATGGCCGCATGGATTAAAATAAACTGCGATGTCTTTTTCTCCACCTTACTGCTCTTACATGCTCTCACAGAACTGTATTTCACACCACAGTCTTTACTATAAAATGTTCCTAAATCCCCAGGAACAACACATGTGAACGTAATCTGCTGTAGCTCAGGGAGGAGGTGTGTTGTGAAACCTTCCAGCTTCACAGAGTTTTGATGAGAGGGAGATGTGTCCAATTCTCATGTATTTTTTTCTTTCCTACGCTGTCATAAAGGGTCAATTTCCTGATCACCAGAGATTTAATGTTGAAATGGTTAATTCCTGCTTGGTATGAACTAAGCACCCTGCGCACACACACCACCACCACCACCACATATTACAAGGACCTCAATTTCATCATTTGGAGCATTTTGTCACCAAATATTTTTTGAGCCTCTGTTATGCTACAGGTACTCTTGTAAGCACCTAGAACAAAATAGAGAACAGCATTCTTTCCTGCATGGCATAAGAAGCAAATGAACACATGCATCTAATATGTTAGACAGATGACCAAGACTGAAAAATAGCATAGGGAGGAACGGCTTAAAATGGACATTTTAAACAGTGATAACTGAGAAGATGAGGTCAGTGCATGAAACATCAAAAGGCAATGGTAAGGTCACGTGGACAGGATCAGGGACTTCACTGTGGTAATAGCTGAGGAAGGTGGAGTGCTCAGAGAAGGGCCTGGAGAGCAGGGTTCAGCCGTGTGGGAGCTTTGACCATGGTGATGTCAGCGTTTGCTTTGAGGGATGTGGGAGCCATTGAAGAGTTTTGGGGAGAGTGACATGATTTGCATTTTACTCTGCATATGTTCACTCTGACTATTGTATCTGGCATAGACATTTAAGAATGAGGAATGGATGGCTGCATACGTATCATCCTAGGTGCATTGATTGCAAAGTAGAGACCACAGAGTTTGCTGAGGAAGGGGATTTGTGGTATGAGAACAGAGAAGCAAGAACCACAACGAGGGCTGTGGTCTGAACAACAGGGAAAATGGAGTTATCTTTAATGACACAGATAAATGTGCAAGAGGAGCAGGTTTGGTGCAAGGGTAACAGAGAACAGGAGTTTTGTTTTCCAGTCAGTAAAATCGAAGTAGTATTAAATACCTAAGTGGATGCAGAAGGATAAGTAATTTGGAATTCAGTACATAGGTCCAGATTTAAGTTATGAATGTGAAGGTCACTGGTATAGAGATGGCAATTAAAGTTTCCAGGTATCCAAGAAGAAAATAAAGATATGCTTCTTGGGAAAAGAAAAGGGAGCCATTCTGTGAAAAGCTACTGATGGTTAAGTAAGACAAAGACTAGAGACAGAACACTAGGTTTAGAAGTGCTACTGGTGAGTCTCCTCAGAGGCGACTGGTGCACTGGTACGTACAGAATTCTCACTAAAAAGGTTTCAAGAAATAAGGAAGAGAAGTAGATAATAGAATGCTGCTGTAAGGTAATCAGAGAAAAGAGGTAATAGCTGAAAAATATATGCAGTGTAGAGGGATTATGATTTTTGCATTTTATTTATTAAATCAAAATTATATGAATGGTAGAGAGCAAAAAGGATTTCTGCCTTGATTTTCTCATCATGTTTGGATTCAAGTTTTATTCTAAAATTCTCTTCCTCCCTTTTCATACCCTTCCCATAAGTTAGAACAGTTGAATGCTTTGTCATTTAGGAATCTATCATGGAAATATTTTCATTCCAGCATGTGTGTGAATAGTTTTTTTTCATTTTGTTTAAGCGAACGGTGTTCCAATTCAATACACATACCGCGGTGGATTTAGTAAACCCCCTGGCACGAACATGTAGCAGGAAGACGGTGTGCTTTTGCTACCACAGACAAAGCTCGAATGCATAGCATTGCAAATAGTTTATTTCTCTGCATTTCCAAAAGTGGGGGTGCTGGTTCAAAGAACAGTGCATGTGCGACTCTGATAGATGTTGCCACATGGGCCCACTATAGCCAACAGACCGTTTTGAGTTCTTTATAGCAAGGATGGCAGTGTGTCTGCACAATCTGACCAGGATGAGCTTTCAAACATCTGGCACTGTACTAAACAAAATGACTGGATATATAATCAATATGTTTTGATTCCTCCAATTGTGATGGAAGTTAGGTTTAAGGACCATTTGTATTTTTTTAATTTAACTTTTTAATGTGGCCTGATTATGTGCTGTGTCTGCTATTTTTTTAACTCTCAATCTATAATAGCTCTTTGTAGAATACAGAGACAATTCCCTTGTCCAAGAAGGAATTGTAAATATTGTTTTCCTGGTTATCTTTTGTTTTTTATAGTTGATAACCTTTGTGGCATAAAATAGAAAAACCACCCAAACCAAAAGTCCCACTTAACAAATTTTATTGCAACCAAAATCCAGATCACAAAGTCTGACCCATTCTTTGTTCAGTCACTTTTATCCCCAAATGTGTCCACAATCCTGAACTTGATAGTTACTGCTCTTGTTTTTCTTCAAGATTTCATCACCTGGGTATATTTTGGGGCACTTTAGTCCTGTGCATTTTTAAGCAGAAATGTCTTTTAAGTTTCTTCTGATTGACAGGCTTCCCATCCTTTTCCTTTTTTTTTTTTTTTTTCTTTTTCCTTTGGATACAATTTATCTCGAGAAGAAGGTGGCAACTTGACTTCTTCAGTGATTCACATCATGGGGGTGTTACTGATGTCACATTCATGGTACAGTTAGCCTATTCTGCTGCCCTTTGCATTTCCTGCAGTTGGCAGGTGGATCCAGAGACTTAATTGTATTCAAGTTTGATCTTTCGGAATGATTCAGTGTGGCACTGTACCCTTACATTAGGGGATACATCATATCTGGTTTTGTTCTTTGTACTGTTTGTAACCATTGCTACAAAATATCTGAGTATATTCATTCATTAGAGATTGCAAAATAACAATATCTCACTTATATTTCCTGATGTATTTTTGAGAATAATTTTTATAATAAGATGCATCCACTTTTCTAATATTTGGTTACATTGACAGAGTCCATGTAGAAAAGGCAAGATCAATGCATGTTTCTTTTATTATCTTAAAAGCTGGATATGTAAATTTATACCCCTCATCTTTATAAAGTGACCAGAACCATTGTTAAAACTGTGAATTAAAAATATTTGAAAATCTGCACAAAGTGTCTAATTCTGTAGGAAATATAATTTACCCAAACAGATTGTTCTGAAAATTAGAGAGTTAAACAGATAAATTTCCATAGAAGAAAAGGAGAACTCTGACAATAATATTGGGCTAGGTAATTCTTTGCTCCCAGGGGTGGAGATGAGTGGTGGATTTCCAGTGCTTTGTAGGATATTTAGCAGTATCCCTGTCCCTCTTCTCTAGATAATTCCTCTAGCTGTGACAACAAAGAGCTGTCCCCAGATATTTCCAAATGCCGCCTGGGGAGCAAAATCATAAGCCAAAAGCCACTTATCTGTAGATCAGAACAATTTTAATTATAGTCACAGCAGGGTTTTTTGAAAAATTAACATGATTCTAAAGATTGATGTGGATAAGCAAAGAACCTATATTATTGAAATCACCATTGAAAAAGAAAGTTACACTGGCGGACTTAAACTATGATAATGCTTACTAAGACTGTATGAATAGGAACAAGGATAGACAGATGGATCAGTGGAACAAAATATCCCAGAAATTCCAGGGGGGTAAAGAATGTCTTTTGAACAAATTTCCAGTCCAGCTAGAGAGCCATGTAATAAAAAGATGAATTTTGACACTACATATAACATGCATGAAATGTAATGTTAGGTGTATCTTAAACCTAAGTATAAGCTTATAGATTTTAGGAAAAAACACAAGAAAATATTTTCATTACTTTGTAAAAGGTTAAAATTTCTTAGGGCATAGAAATAAATAACTATAAAAATAAGATTTCATGGAGCAGACATCTTCAAAATTTGATATAGTAACATCAAAATATATTAATAAGAAAACAAATCTGTATACCACAGATATATACCTTACCACAAACCAGTATTCAGAAAATGAACAGAAATTGCAAAAATAAATAATACAGTCGATTTTAAAAGAACACCAACATAGATATTGAGGAAGTGGGAGTGCAAAGTTGTACAACCACTTTGGTGAGCATTCTGGTTCCTTTTGATATAACTAACCATTTGCCTGTACTAGGACCCCACAATTCTAAGTATTTACTCATAAAATCATATGATCAAGAACATTTATATGCAAGTGTTCAAAGCAACCTTACTCATAAAAACCAAATCATGAATAAGCAAATCATGACATATTCATATATTGAAATGTTTACATGATTATTAAACAACAAGAAGGATCAAAAACTTCTATAAGAGGGATTGGAGTGGTGGTTCAGCAGTTGCATGGTTACACACTTGCCTGGCATGTGTGAGGACACAGGTTCAAACTCCAGCACCATGTACACAATGAAGTGTGGGGGAAATGAAAGCCACATGAAAAACTAAATAAAATTGATTCTTTCTCTCTCACACAGTCTCTCTCTTTAAAAAAACAAAAACCTGCAAGTGAATCTTTTTTTAAGAGGGAGGGACAGTGAGAGAGAGAATCAATTTTATTTAGTTTTTCATGTAGCTTTTGTGCTCAGATACTTAGTTGTAAGTGGTGCTGGGTTTGAACCCACATCCTCACACATGCCAGGCAAACACCGTAATCACTGAGCCACTGAGCCAGCCCCAGTATGAGTGAATCATAACAGCTTTACTGTGATTGAAAGAAGTCTTCTGTTAAAGAATATACACTGTATAATTCCACATAAATAGTGTGGACAGTTGATGGAGCCTGGGTAGAAATAGACTTGAGGAAGTGCTCTGGTTGATGACCACGTTCCAGAGCTGATAGTTGTGGGACTCACCTGTCATATGCATTTGCAAAAAATCAAATGTACACTAAAATTTAGTTCATTTCATTGTTCACAAATCATACATAAACTAAAAATCAATGAACTGCAGCAAATGATATGCATCCTGAGACGTTGAAGAAGTGAGACACTATCTATAATTTAATTAGAAAAGCATCAAAAATAAAACGGCATGAAGGATGGAGACATGGGTGTGATAAAATAAGTATAGAAAATTGTAAAGACAAAACCTGGGTGGTAGGCATAATAGGCTTCATTCTAAAACTGTTTTAGATTTTCTGAACTTTTTGCTTGGTAAGTTGGGAAAAATGGAATATATACATTCAGAAAATATTAATCACAGGTTTTGTTTTCAGTCAGTCTGAGTTTCAAGTATAAAGGCTAGGGCAAATCATTACAAATATATAAGAACTTATGAAATATTTTCCCGTAGGTACTTCATGGGAGACTAGTGTGGAATGAGCTTCAGACACAGTACAATATAACTTGGAAAATGAGAACACAGGGATTTGTTTAGAATTATACTGATTAACCTAAAGAGAACTTATCTTTACATAATATCCATTTTGCTATCTATAATAAATTAATTGACCTAACTTTGATATTCTCAAAACTTAGCAAATATAATAATCCCCAGAGAAATTTATTAAAGACTTGGCCCCACCTCCAGGGATTCTGATGTACAGTTGTGGCGTGACACTGACTCCTATCAATTTCCATTTATAGTGAGCTTCCCAGAATACACATTGAGTACTGCTGGAAAGACCACTGGACATGTGCTTTCCAATGGAGATACACCATTCCCCCTCTGCTGCTGCCTTGACAACAGCAAATGAAGCCAGAATGGTAAGAAGCACCTATATTTTACTAGTTCTGCTGCAAGTGGAGAAGCTAGAGAAATACCTCACAATGCCATGGAAATATAATCATCAAAGTCCTAAAACAGGAAACTGCAGGAGTTAGGATTCAGTTTCCTTAGGAAAAAAAAACCCTGCAAAAATACTAAAGGAGATGAAGAGGGAAATAATCATTTAAAAAACTTAAAATTTTATATCAGATTATCACAATATATAGACCTTATTTAGATTCTAATTAAAAACAAATGGTGAGAAAAATTTATAACACAAGTGAGAAAATTTGAACATTGATTTTATGTGGTGATATTAAGAAATCAATTTTATTTTTAAGACATAATAAAGATCCATTATTATCCTGAAAATAATCTCTCATCTTTTCAGGATACATTCTCAAATATAAATGTGTAAAATTGTGTATTGACTATGAACTTCTTTGAAATAATGTTGTTGAGTGGTGTGGAACTGATTAAACAAAGTAAGCTATAAATGGATAATTGTTGAATCTGAGTGATAAATACCTGGGATTTGAAGAGTATACCCCCAACTTTGATCCACTTTTAATTTTTTCCATAATAAAAATGCATCCCATTGTAATAGCCGAATAAGAATTTATGAAGATGCATGTAACTGGACAATGTTGTCTCAAGACTGAATAACTTAATGATATATACAGAGAGATTTATAGCGTAATGGACAGAGAGAAAATAAATGTCAGAGTCAATTTTATGTTGTAGAATATCCTCATAAATTACTTATAACACAGATAAATTACCAATGAGCAGGAGATATTCCAGAAACAATAGATTGAAAGAAATTTGAAAAGTAAAATTATACTAAGATCAAAAAGAACATTATTGGGGCTGGAGCAGTGGCTCAGTGCTTATGGTGTTTGCCTGGCATGTGTGACGATGTGGGTCCGAACCCTGGCACCATGTACACAGAGAAGTGTTGGAGTAATGAAAGCCACATAAATAAAATTCATTCTCTCTCTCTCTCTCTCTCTCTCTCTTACTGTCCCTATCTCTCTTTTTTAAAAAAAGAGAGAGAACATTATTGGAATGGTCTAAACATTACTAAGCAAGAAAGATGAAACAGGTGGTTTTGCAATACCTGATCTGAAATTATACTATAGAGCTATAATATTAAAAACAGCATGGTATTGGTATCAAAATAGGAATGAAGACCAATGGAATAGAATAGAAGGCTCTGAGACAAACCCACAAATCTTTAAACATCTGATCTTTGATAAAGTGGATCAAAATATAACATGGTGTCAGACACCCCATTCAACAAATGGTGACAGACAAGCTGGACAGGAATTTGCAGAAAGTTAAAATTAGATTCTTATCTCTCAGCTTGCACAAAAGTCAAATCAAAATGAACTCTTACTTTAAGAATCTTGTTGAGAAAGATTTTGCCTAACCCCAAATGCTAGAGTGGTGGTTCTAATGTTTTTTCTAGCAGTTATATGGTACCTGGTTTAAATCCTAGTTCCTTGGTTCATTTTACACAGCAATTAGAAACAATGATATTGCAGCCTTTGAAGGTAAATGGATGGCTATGGAAGAAATTATGCTTAGTAATATCAGCTTAACCCAGAGAACCAAGGGTCGAATGTCTCCACTCATCTATGGAGGTTGGAACTAGACCCTGGCCATTCAGAAAGGAGGTCTATTATCATGTGTTAAATCCAGATAAGGTGTAATATTTTACAGCCTAATATTTTTTTAGAGATATTGTGGGTAAGGGAAGGGAGGGATACGGGTGGGTGATGGGGGGGCACTCCTGGGGGTAAATCTAGTATCCAGAAATTATACACATTTTATATTATTTTGTTAAAAACTTGTATGGTTGTTCAAAAATAAAAAAAAATCAATGAGTAGGATGCCATTAAACTAAAAAGTTTCTGCAAAGCCAAGGAATTGGTCAAAATTGTCAAGGGACAACATACAGAATGGGAGAGAATCATGGCCTGTGATTCCTCCAAACAGGGGACTAATATCCAAAATTTACAAAGAACTCAAAAAACTTAATACCAAAAACAATCAATCAGTAAATGGGCCAAAGAGCTACCTAGAAAATTCCCAACAAAGAAATTGAACAAGCCAATGAATACATGAGAAAGTGTTCTAAATCACTGGTAATGAGAGAAATGTAAATCAAAATTACATTAAGATTTCACCTCAGTCCAGTCAGATTGTCAAAGATGAAAAATGCAAACAATAACAGATGCTGGAAGGGTTGTGAGGAGATAGGAACACTAGTACACTGTTGGTGGAACTGCAGACTGGTACAGCTGCTCTAGAAAGCAACGTGGAGACTCCTTTAAAAATCAGGGATGGATGCACTATATACGAGCCAGCTATCCTTCTTCTGAGTATTTTCCCAGAAGAGCTAGAATCAGCACATTACAGCAACACAGAAAAATCTATGTACATAGTAGCTCAATTTACAATAGCTAAACTATGGAACCAACCCAGATGTCCCTCACTGATTAATGGATGCAAAAATTGTGGTGTGTGTGTGTGTGTGTGTGTGTGTGTGTGTGTGTGTGTAAGCGCACACACAATGGAATTCAACTCAGCAATTAGAAATGAGAATATTGCAGCCTTTGAAGGTAAATGGATGGCAGTGGAAGAAATCATGCTGAGAAAAGTTAGCCAAACCCAGAGAGTCAAGGGTTGAATGATTTTCCTCATTTGTGAAGGCTGGAGTTAAACCCAGGCTTGGGTGAAAGGTAGTATTAGACCCAGCAAAGGCATAGCATCACATAATCTAGGAGGATCATAGATATGTGGTGGGGGAAGGGACAGGGAGGGAGAATAAGGAGGAATCTAGGGATACAGCCAACGATGTAGCATACTCTTTCCCCCACTGAGAAGTCAAGTGATACTTATGCAATCATTTAAATCTGGTAAATTCACATTCTAAGTATTTATATGGTTTGTAGGGGAGAAATATAGAAGAATAAAGAGACTGAAGTGTGGGTGATGAGGGGGTAATTTTGATTTAAGAACATATGTATATCATATTGTTACTTTATATGCATTTATGATTGTACGAAAGCTCAACCCCTTAATAAATTATAAAAAATACAAACAAGTAACTAAAAACTTTTGCTGCCCTCCATCCTTCTCTTCAGTTTTTGCAAATGTATTGTTAAAGAAAATATTTCCAGATCTACATTATATTTATAATTTTAGTCTTGTTCTTTTTGTATAATTATACATAACAGTGGGATTCATTGTTAACATTCTCCTGCATGCACACTATAAAATACAACACAATACATGTGTTGTATTTATTTTTTAATATATTCCTTACTGCTCTTATTTAGCCCTTTAAGAAAAGTAGAATGCATTGCAAATTTTTGTTTTTATGGTAGGTTTCCTAAGTATAATAATTTTTTTCTCTAAATAATTAGAATTTTATATAACATGTTATTTTTCCATATTTTAGATAGGTAAGCCCAGATGTTTTTTAATAACAGAGCTTAAACATTTTAATTGCTTTATTATCTTAAATGTATGCTAAACAAAAATTTTAAGATACAGAAAATTATTTGACGTGTCATTTATTCTCTAAAGGGATAAAAATTTTCATTACATTAGCCATTGGTAATAACTAATATTATTATCAAAATATTCCATTGTTGTCAATTTGGTAGAAAGTGTTATGGAATCGCATTTATTTCCCATTTGAGAATCATTTAATGTGTATGTTTGCTTTACGTTTTCTTCTGTGATGTTTGTAGCCTTTAGCTATTTTTTTCTGTTTGTTATTTGCCTCTGCCCATAGTTTTGGAGGACTTATTATTGTGCTCTCAATACAAATGCTTAATTTGTTAGAAAGGTGCCAAACATATTCTTTCAGGTGATTGCTCTCTTTTGAACTGTCTTCTTTGTTGTCTTTAAATTTTTAATTTGACATACTCACTTATTGGTGAGAATGTAAATTACCAGGTGTCTATTAGCATTATTTCTGATTTATAAAACATAGCAAATTAAATTATTTTAGCTTTCATTTCAATAATTTTAACTGAATTATTTATATGGTGTCTGTTCTCTGTCAGGTAAAGTGCTACATACTTTAAATATTTTATTTCAATGCAATCTGAAAGCGGCCCCATATGATATAATTATCCTTAATTAGCAAAGGAGGAAATAAAAGTTTGAGTAATTGGTTATCTAAATTCAAACTGCTATTAATGAATGAAGCTAGAATTTTATTCAAAGCCATTTTTATTCTCTCATGACTTCTGTTCATGTCTTAGGGGTTATAACTCCCAGTCCAAGGCTGAAGTTTTAAGAACCCAGGGAATGGGTGGGTTGTGGTATAAATCCTAGAGTTAGACTGCTATCTGGTAATTCCTTAGTCTAATTGAAAGGACTCATAAAATTAACTATCATAAGTTCCTTTGCTCAATATATTAGGTTATTTGGTGTTTTGTTATTGATTTTCATGAAATCTTTATATATTTTGGATATAGACCACTTATAGCATTTATGGTTTGCAATTATTTCCTCCCATTCTATAGATTGTCTTTTCATTTTGTTTGCTTCCTTGGCTGTGCAGGAGTGTTTTTGGTGTAATGTAGTAATACTTGTTCATGTTTGCTTTTGTTTCCTGTACTTCCGGGGCCATATCCAAAACCATTGCCAAGAACAAAGCTATACAGATTCTACCTTAAAATTTCTTCTACAGGTTTTTGGTTGCAGGTCTGACGTGTGTTTTTGTGTATAGGGTTCCATTTCTATTTTTTAAATTAGTATTTTATTGTTTTCCATGTAGACATCTTCTGTTTTATTATTTTTGATGCTAGAATTGTTTTCTTAGCTTCATTTCCAGACAGTTTGTTGTTAGTGTACAGAAATAGTTGATTTTTGTGTGTTCATTTTGCATACTCAAATTCACTGAGATTATTAGTTCCAATACTTTTTTGGAAGAGTCTTCAGTGTTTTTTGTGAATAAGATCTTGCCATCTGCAAATAGAAGCAAGTTTTCCAATTTGGGAGGTTTTCTTCTTTTCTTACTTTGTTAAGACTTTTAGTATTGCATTTAATGCAAGTGGTGATGCTGTACAAATTATTTTATTACTGATCTTAAAGGAAAATTTCTAGCTTTTTAGTCTTTTTTTTTTAATTAGAATATAGAAATACAGTTGAGGGGGAAACATTATCAAAACAGTATCAATCAGTGGATATAAACTTTGTTATTGAGGGGAAAAACCAGATCATGGATATCCACCTTGAATTTTACCTTTTGCATTTTCCCCCAGAAGAGCTCATGCCTTGAATGGATAGTTTGTGGAGGAATGACATCGGCTTCTGGGATGGTTCCCC